>CAOJBK014100328.1:0-16980 GCA_948294925.1 Codiaeum variegatum | reverse complement strand
GTACTTTTCACCCCTTCCTTGTGGGATCAATACTTTACTTACTTTTTTACTTATGAACAAACTATGCACTTGCAAAATTATTTCAACAATTTTGTGCTTAATAATAGGATTTGACTGGCCATTAAATCTTAGATCTTCGAGTTTTAATCAAAATTATAGAAGTTAAGATTTAAACTCAGACTATGAAATTAATTAACTTGGGGTAGGTAATACTTAGTGATGAGATTACTCTTAAAGACAACACAACTAATTTCCATTTTATTTAATGAATTCAATTTGCTACCTAGTATTTCGAGAGTATTTACTAGGAATATATTGGATATTGGTAAACTGGCTCAAGAAAACTTTTTACCTAGTAAAGTGAAATTAGGTCTAGCATTCGAGTGAGAAGAGAGAATTTAAAGAATAGATTTAAGAACAATAATATCTAGTATTTATCACTAGCTATAGGAGTGATATGTACACTTGCAGATTTAACCTATCATGTAGGCCTATTGTCAGACTTAGGTTCGCCATAGGGGAAATAATGGCAGCCAATGCTTCAAGGGTTTGGTGGGAGGGAGGGAGGATAAAATTTAAGGAGAGGAGAGGGAAATAGGAGAAAGGGAGAGGCAACAAGAAGTGAAACTAGGAGAGAAAATGAGAAGAATGGGGATAGGGTGTAAAGGGAAAATGGGTAGTGAGAGAAGAAGAAGAGGGGAAGCAAGGGAAAAAGTAGGTCGAGGGAGAATACAACTAAAAAGCCTAGTAAGAAGTCACAGACATAAGTTGCACATTCTCACTCACACATAAAACATAAGGAGAGTAACATAAGAAACTCCTCAGCAAGGCCCCTTTCAAGGAGGAGAAGGGAAAGACACTAAAAGGCTTCCAGCCATCACTAGCATCAAGAGATGAGAGAAACCATCAGGAAAATAGTAGAGGGGATCCAAGGAGAAAAAGAACACTCCTGGGAACATAAATATGATTTTGACACTAAAATCCCAATTTACCCTAAAAGTAGTAGATTACATGGTATCAGAAAAATTTTAAGTGCCCTCTATCAAGAACTATTATGACTCAGTCGATCCCATAACTCACCTTATGGATTATAAGTACGTAGTAGAATAGTAGACCATAAGTGATAAAGCCAAATACATGGCCTTTAGGGGTGAGTAAAAAATGCAAGTGCACAGGTCGTAAACAAGTAATATAATAGTGAATAGTATGTTGATTCCACTATTAGAATTTTATGGTCTTATGTGATTGTAAACATAAACCTTATATAAGAAGAGTCAAAATTAGAGTCTCGGTGGTGGATCCTGAATTTTAAAATTGGGTGTGCACCGTTATAAAAAAGATAATAAATAAAATAAATCTAAAATAAATTATAATAAAAATAATTCAAAGACGATGAATATTAATTTTTTTTATTATTTTTTAAAAAAATAAAATTCTGAAGTACTTTTTTTATAATACTTTCTTTCTTATTTCTATGGACATTTTTCATTCATCATTTTTAATGGTAACTGTAATTTTGAAAATTTAATAAATTTATATTTTAATATATATTTCTAGTTCATATAATTGTATTCTATATATACCATGAAAATTAAGAAGAGATAATTAATTTTAAAAGTTAAAAATAAATTATTAGCTTTGCACATCTAAGCTCGGATGGATGTGCACTTATTAAATATACATATATATTTTTCTCAGAATAGATTTAAGCATATAAATACTATATTTTCTTAAAATTCTTGGATATGCAATTGCCCACCCATATTAATATGCATGTCCGCCATTGAGCCTCCATACACGAGTCTTTTTAGAAGCGTATTTAACTGAGCCCTTCATTATTTGAAACTGAAATTATTTTTGTAATGGGCAGGAAAATTGGTGTGTTTGTTTTCAGGTCAAATTTGAAAAAAAAAAAATCAAATACATTAAAGGCCCCCTATTATTGCTGGACCCTACTTTAAACAAAAAAAATGGGCTGACCGTTAAAAAAAAAAAAAAAAAGAACAAACAGGAGTAGGCAGGTTGGACTCGCTGGTATCAATTCTTAGAAAATGAAGATAAAGACAAAGGAAAAATAGAAATAAGTTATTTGGCAAAAATAAAAAATAGAAATAAGCTGAATATAGTCTAGTCCATTGAACGATAATTTCGCACTTTTGGCTATATATATATATATATATAACTCACTCCATCTTCAGTTTCTATATCACATAATCTCAACCTCTAAGGTTCTCATTTACAAGCGAAGAAGAAGAAAATATAATGACAGGATAATAAATAAAATAATTAAGCTTAACATGTGATATTAGCTTAATCCACATTAGATGTGGTTAATTAAGATTTGAAGATAATTTTTACTAATTATATATTTAATCTAATTAACTAATTGACTAGTCAATTAGTCAAATTTTAACTAAAACAAGCAACCAATTTTTTCAACATGTTACCTTAATTTAAAGAAAAATTGTTGGAAAAGTATGGAGTATAAAATGGATGTTATCAACCTTTTGCCTAACCCAGTCCACTCACTCAACCTAAAGGGAGATGAAGAAGAACTATTCATCTTCTTCAACCTTAGGCTAGAGAGAGAAACTCTCTAAGAGTTAGAGAGAGAAAGCTTAAAATTCAAACTAAATTGAGAGAGAAAGGTTATTTTGAGAAAGAGTTTTTTAAATATAAGCTCTTCTTTAATTAACCTTTGAGAAATGAGTGTGAAGAAGTTTGTAAGTCCAAAACCAATCCTCAAATCTCAAGTTCTCAAGTAAAGGTACAAAGATAAAAAGTTTGAGTAAACAAAGAGAGATGATTCAAGTTTCTTAAAGAGAATTGGAGAACAAGCTTTTAGGAAAAGCTAGGTATGTTTCAAGCTAGAGGCTTCGCACTTGAGGAGTATAACGAAGGAGGGCAAGATGTATTTTACTTCAAACCTTTCTTTGTTCAACTTGTGTTTTGCACATAAATTGGTATAATATCCTTGGTTGAAGTCCAAACCTTGGTTTAGACATTTATCAAAGAGGCTGATAAATGACTAAACCATATATGTTAAAAGAGTTTTAACATAGAATTTGATTTTTAAAGAGTTTGAAAAATTTTAAGTGTTTTGTTAAAAGCCTTTTGACAAAATGTTTAAGAATTAAATCCTAGGTTAAGGCAAAGTTCCAAAGAGTTTGAAAATTGCCTAACCTATTTTTGTTAAGATTTTGAAAAAGTTTTGAAAACCGAATCTTTACCGATTCGTTCATTTTCCCTTTTTTGCTTCCGTTGTGCGACTTCGTAACGTTTCCTTCAATTAGGTCATCAAAAGAAATGTTTTAATTGAAATACTTGTTGCTAAGATGCTCTAAAAAAGTGTTGCACTTGGATTTTTTTTAAAAATACTGCACTTGAATTTTAAATAATGTCACATTTGGATTAAAAAAAGTGTTGCATTTGGGTTTGAGAAAGTGTTGCACTTGAATTTTAAAAAGTGTCGCATTTGGATGAAAAATTTATTTCATTTGGATGTGAGAAAATGTTTCAAATTGGATTAAAAATCATTGCATTAGGTTATTAAAAGTGTTAGAAATGGACCTTTAGACTAAAAAAAGTGTTGGATTAGATGGTTAAACAAACGTTGCAGATGGGAGAAAAAAGTGTTGCATTTGCATTTCCAATATGTTGCTTTAAATTTTTTATTAAAAGTGTTGCATTTGCTTAAAATTTTGCAACACTTTTTAGGCGTTATCTTAGATTGGAAAAGTGTTACCATTAACCCCAAAGCCAATGGCCAAAATCCTAACGATTTTTTTTGCCAAAGTGTTGCATTAGGGGTCTATTGCAACAATTTAAGGCCTAGTATAATATTTTTTGGCCTGTTGGCTTAGGCAATTTATGATGTAGTGCATTATGAAATTTCTTTTGTCATAGGTTGCAGACCCATTCCCTTTGATATGTAATTTACTTTATCTCTAGACAATCCTTTAGTAAGTGAATCCGCTAGTAGAGGTGAGCAAAACTAAACTAAAAAAAAATTCGGACAGAACCGAAATTATTAATTTGATTTGGTTTATTCGATTTTTCAGTTTGGTTTTAATTTTTGAAAACCAAAATTATTTTGGTTTGGTTTGAAAAAAATTTCGGTTTTAAACAAAATCGAACTGAAATTTTATTGTTATATAAAAAAATTAATAATATTTATAATTTTTTAAAAATTATTAGGATAAATTACTAATATTTGTATTACATTTCTATTTAATGTCTTAATAATTCTATAAATAATAATGTTTGAACATAAAATCTATAATTTTTATTAAGATATAACATAATTATATAAAAAAATTGGTATAAAAAATATTTCAGTTATTCGTTTTAAAATAAAACCGAACCCATATTAAATTTTGGTTCAATTCGATTTGTTAAAATATTAAAATTTCAGTTTTTGATTTATTCAATTTTAAACCAAATCGACGGAATGCTCACCCCTATCAGCTAGGTTGTCTTTTGATTTTATATAATCAATGGTTATAATTCCACTTTCAAGTAATTGCTTAATGGTATTATGTCTACGATGTATATGTTTGGATTTACCATTATAAATTTGACTCTATGTTATGCTAATAGTTTATTGACTATCACAATGCAAACATATTACAAATACAGGTTTTGGCCAGCATAGAATATCCTCTAAATAATTTCTTAGCCATTTTGCTCATTCTCCAACTTTATCTAAAACTATATACTCAGATTCAATTGTAGATCTAGCAATGCATGTTTATTTTGAGGATTTCTAGGAAATTGCTACACCGCCAATAGTGAATACATATCCACTTTTGGACTTTACGTCCTTAGTGTCAAATATCTAATTTACATAACTATAACCTTATAGTACAATAGGATACCTTGTATAGTGCAAACCATAATCTTTGGTATATTTAACATACTTAAGTACTCTCATAAGGACTTCAAATGGTCTTTGCTTAGATTACTCATAAATCTAATTAATTTATTTACAATATAGGTTATGTCTTAGTGTGTATAACTCATAAGGTACATCAAACTGCCTATTATATGTGAATATTCTAATTGAGATACAAGTTCACCATTATTCTTACTTAGATGTAAATTTACATCTACTGGTGTTTTCATGGGGGTTTTATTTTTATCAAGAAACTTTTTTAGTATTTTTTCAATGTAATGTGATTGAGATAAAACTAGTCCCATTGATGTCCTGAAAATTTTAATTCCTAATATGACATCTTCCTTCCTCATATCTTTCATATTAAAATAACTTATTAACATCCTTTTAGTAGTCATTATTAGCTCAATGATACTTCCTATGATTAACACATCATCCATGTATAAGCATACTAGTACATAGCCTTTAGGTGTCATATTAGCATACATACAATTATCTCATTCATTTATTTTAAAGCCATTTGACACAATCACATTATCAAATTTAAGATGTCATTGCTTAGGCGCTTGTTTTAAGCCATATAATGACTTAACAAGTTTTTAAACTATCTTTTCTTTTCTAAGAACAACAAATCCTTGTGGTTGTTCCATATAAATTTCTTCTTCCAATTCACCATTTAAGAAAGTTGTTTTAACATCTATTTGATGAATTTCTAGATTATATAATGTAGCTATAACAATTAATAATCTTATGAATATTATCCTTATTATAGGCAAATATGTATTAAAGAAATCAAGACCTTTCTTTTGCTCGAATCCTTTAGCTACCAACCTTTCCTTGTACTTATCAATTGAACCATCATATTTTAACTTTTTCTTAAAAATCCATTTGTACCCTACAGGTTTAATACCTGAAGGTAAATCCACTATCTCCCAAGTATATTTTTGCATAATGGATTCAATACTACTACTAATAGCCTTTTTCCAAAATGGAGCTTCTGGAGTAGACATTGCTTCTTTGAATGTCTTAGGTTCATTTTTTAATAAAAATATTAAAAAATCTAGGCCAAAAGACTTTGTTACTTTTTTCCTTTTACTACATCTTGGTTCATCTTCAAAAAATTTAGTTTGAAGATTATTCATGGTCGTACCATAAATTTGTTTGTTAGAATTTATCTCAAGAACACCTTTACATGGAAAGATGTCCTCAAAGAATGATGCATTTCTAGATTCAATTATAATATTTTCATGTATATTTGGAATGTCTAATTTGTGTACTAAAAATCGATATGTATTACTATTAATAACATATCTAATAAATACATAATCTACAGTCTTAGGTCCAATCTTAACCTTTTTGGGATATGGAATTACTACCTTAGCTAAACACCTCACTCTCTAAGGTATTTATAAGAAGGCTTCCTTCCTTTTCATAACTCATATGGAGTTTTCTGTTTCTTTTTGTGAGCTACTTTGTTTAAAATGTGATTAGATGAGCGAATAGCTTCCCCTCACATGTTCTGAGGTAAACCAGAACTAATCAGCATGTCATTCACCATTTTTTTTAAAGTTTGATTTTTATGCTCAGCAATGCCATCAAATTGAGGTGAATAAGGAGCAACTGTTTGATGAATAATGTTATGCTCAAAATAAAATTTCATAAAAGGTGATTCATATTCTCCACATCTATCACTTATTGTTTTTATTCATTTACCAAGTTAATTTTCAACTTCATTCTTATAATGTTTAAAAATCTCAATGGCTTCGTCTTTGCCACTTAGCAAATAAACATTATAAAATCTTGTGCAATCTTCAATAAAAGTAATAAAATACCTTTTTCCACCTCTGGTTTGCATAAACTTTAAATCATAAATGTCATTACGAATTAAATCCAAAGGTTCTGAGCCCCTTTCAACTATATGAAATGGAGCTTTTGTCAATTTGGCCTCCACACATAATTGACATTTAATATTAGGATCAATATGATATTTAGGTAGTAAATCTAAATTCATTAATTTTCTTAATGAATTATAATTTATATGCCTTCATTTAGCATGCCATAAAATAGAAGATTCGGTCTAATAAACAAAAAATGTCATTTTATTTAATATTATTAAAATCATGAATTACACTCATTGCATTGATCTTAAAGAGGTCATTATATAACTATATACCCCTTTCGTACATAGATGCTATTTTTGGTGAGTATAAATTTTTTGAACTCGAATACCAACATAAACCCATGCTTGCTCAATAATGAACCAGACATAAAATTTTTATGAATATCAAGCATATGAAGCACATCATTAAGAATGAGCTCTTTGCTAGAAGTCATCTTCAAGACCACTCTTCCAAGGCCTACTATTTTTTACTTGGAAGAATTTCCCAAGTAGTTCTCTTCCACCGTTGACTTCAACATAGGTAAAAAAATAATTCCTTTCAGTAGAAATATGACAAGTTGCTCCAATATCAATATACCACTCCTTTGGATTATCCATAAAATTTGCTTCAAAAACTGCAACTGCAAGCATAAGTATACACTTGATCTTTGCTTGATTGTCCTTTATTGTATTGTCCCTTGGACCGACAATCCCTAGCTCTATGTCCTTGTTTATTACATAAAAAACATTTTCCATTAAACCTTTTAGGTTTACCTTGCTTTTGATTGTTTCTATAAGACTTCATTTTCTTGTTAGGTTGTTGCTCCATAAGATTAGCTTTAGACTCCATAGGTGTCTTTTCAAATCTTTTATTAGAGTTTCTATTATCTTTCTCAATTCTCAATCTTATAATGAGATCATAAAGTCCTATCTCTTTTCTCTTATGCTTGAGATAATTTTTGAAATCCTTCCAAGATGGTGGCAAATTTCAATGATTGCAAAAACTTGAAAAGATTCAATTAAAGTCATTTTTCTCAGCATGTATTTCATGGAGAATAATCTACACTTTTTGGACTTGACTTATAGTTTTCTTACATTCAACCATTTTATACTCAAGAAATTCACCCAATTTCTTTAAGCTAGAATCCCCGATTTTATACTTCTTTTCAAAGGACTCCCAAAGCTCTTTGGCTGTTGGAATAGGACTATACACATTATATAATGTGTTATTCAAGCTATTAAGAAATATTTCTTGTACAAAAAATCATATTGCTTCCATGCATCAATGAGAGCAATTACTTGTATATTATCGCCTTCTTTGGCCTTTGGTTCATATTCTCTTAACACTTTAACCAAATTTAAAGTTGTTAAGTAGAAAAGCATCTTTTGAAGTCCACTCCATTGAACTTCTCAAATCTCTCATCAATTGATGTTAGAGATGTTGTAGGATTAAGGGTCATTGCTGTAATCAAATAAAAAAAATAATAATAAATTATAGTGTAGTGATACTTGAAATAAAACATTAAATGTTGAAGTTACAAATAAACCTAAACTCCATAAAATAATTTTTTTGAATATGTAATGTGCCATTTTTAAAATATTAATTAAAAAAAACTTTGTCCAGCAAGACACATTAATTTATGTACAGAAGCATATTAAATGTTCCCAAGTGAAATGTCACATATTGAAGTTACATATGATGCTATGCAATATAATTGTTTTTATAATGAAACATCACATACAAATCAAAGAATCCAACAACTCATTTTTTTTTTCAACTTGAAAGTCTGAGGCCCCGTCCGAGCGCAACTTCGAGTTTATGGCTTGAGGAAACTGACCACTTGGGATTAGATTATGCATAACACGTGGTTTCAGCAGTTCTTACTTTGGTTCATTCCTCGTGAGTCTATTGGGAGCATGTGTGAAGGTGTATGAGTCGCCACTTAATCTTTAGAAAAGCTATCTTTCTAGGGGATTAGTAAACCACTTTTAACTCTATTTTAGGAAAATCTAATATTTTACCTAATTTAATTTGGAAAAGGCAGGTCATGAACCATAGTGTGTTTCAGGGATTTGTGATTTGATAAAAAATTTAGAAAATAATTTTTCCAATTTCTAAATAATTTTGGCTTAAAGAAAACGTGTATGGTTTCGGTTAGAAAATCATTTTTCATATATGAACAACATACTTTCATGATGAATGAAAAAATATAGCATGCCAGATATGATGCATGGGCATGAATAATATCATGGATGACAATATTTAAATGAAAAGCAGTAAAAGCAAAAAAAATAAATAGGGGTCCCTTCTCTAGCCTCGAAGGGTTCTAGGGAAGGCGCATATCTCCAAATAAACAAATCTAAAATGAAAATAAAATAAATACATCAAAATGATTGCAAGCATATGGCATCCTTTCTCTAGTCCAGATAGATCTGGGAGAGATACACATTGCCCAAAATAATTACAAATCCATCAAAGGAATAATAATACGAAAATACAACAAAAAAGCTAAACAAAATATGAAATTAAACTGATATAAAACCAAACAAATAATAAAAAAGAAATAAAGAAAATATTTTTGGAGTTGAAGCCTTTTGAACAGGCTTGTCAGAGTATCCCTTTGAATGGGAATCAAACCCATGTCGTTCTCCGTTCTCGCGAAGGGTGGTGATGTTTTTAAAATAATGGATTTGGTTGGTTGAATGTTCAAAAGCTAATTCATTTTAGATTTTAAAAGAATTAACCATTTCATCTATTAATCCATTTAGGTTTTGATTAATAAAAATTGATTTTTGAATAATGTATTTGCCTAAGTAAGATCTCAGAACCAAAGAATACTGTATCATTTTTACCTTTGGCTTTCGGTTTTGGAATTGGCTTTTCTTATGACTCTTTGTTGTACTCAGAGAGGTCTATCTGATGACTAACTAGAGTGAGACTTATGTATTATGGTCTAATATTCTGATCAGATTGTAGAGAAACTGGTGTTTTAAGTCAAATTTTGGTGTTTCAGAAGTATTTTTAGCAGAGTTTTAGTGTCTGAAGGTCTATAAAAAGTTGAAAAAGTCTTTGGAAAACTTATATAAAGGGTGGAATTTATAAAAAAACCATGTCATAAAAGTAAAAAAAATTGGGCCCAGTGTGTCAGGACCCAAACACGTGAGTTTGGGCCTAAACGCATGCATATGACCCTTATTGCATATGGAAGGCACTTAATGGATGTGTTTGGCATGAAACACATACGTTTGGCCTGAATCGCATGCATTTGGGCCCAATTTTCACGGTCCAGTCTAGTTTATTTTCGTTTGGTTTTTCGAGTTTTATAAGTCCGTTTGAGGTCCGATTTGAGCGTGATTTGAACCTATAGGATCATATTGATATATTGGATTTAATGGTGCAAAAATATGGGATTTTTCTTGAGAATATGTCCGAACATGCAAAATTTACCATGTAAACCTTGCAATCTAAAATTTTCATCTCGGGGCAGCCCCTTTGACACATTTATATTCCTAACCTTTAAGTCTAGTTGAGAGTCAAAAGACAAACGATGACTCTGGAGGTACAAAATTGAGGATTTACAATCGCCTCCTCATCTAAATTAGCTTCGAGCAGAAGATGATTCTTATGATGGTGAACCCACATGTGTCATGTCAAATATTGGGCTAATGACAATGCTATGTCAGATCCTGAGTTTGTCGCCATGACATGTTATATTCTAGGCTTATCGCCATGTCAGACTAAAGACATTTGTCATGTCATCTTCTAGGCTTATGCCATGTTATCTTCTAGGCTTATTTCCATGTCAGATTAAGCGCCTATGATATGTTAGCATCTGGGCTCATGGTGTGCCAAGTTGGGGATGCCAGACGTTGCAACTATCATGCAAATCTTGGTGATCATGCCATATGGACTTAGGAGCTTGTTGGAGTTATTTCGTGTGAGGATTTAACCTTGTTAGATTTGAGCTTTGATAGGTAGTTGTAATGCGTTTGCATTTGTGGGAAGTGACCTTCAAAAGGATGCCTTCAGATATATGTTGGATGATGCTAGGATTGGGAGGGAGATGCATGCTGAGTATGACCCATTGTGGGTCTTCATTTTTTAAAAACTTTGAAAAACTTTGTTGTTTGTATGAAATTTCTGCTTTTCCTGAAATTGTGTTGCATTTTGCTAATGAATTTTTTTTTTGAGAAATAAAGTATTTTGTGAGTTGCCCCTACAGATGGAATAATTCTTTAGTCACATGATGCATAGATGGTGTAAGAAATTGGATTGAGTGAGTCGGATCAACCTTAGGAAGTATGGCATAAGTGCTTTCCTGACACTTAGAGGTGTCAAGATCAATTGGAAATTTTTGAATGCTTACATTTGGTTTTGGGATCCTATTGATCAAGTGTTCTGATTTGGAGTAAGTATGGATGAGATGTGCCTAACCTTTGAGGAATTTTTTACTTTTCTTGGTATGAGTCCTGAGGTAGTCCTGGCTATTCTAGTTGAAAGGGTAGGTTACTTTAACTCTTTTAAGCAACTTTTGGATTTGAGCACTGAGGTTACTTATGGTATTATGAGAGATGACTTTGTGGACCTACCTGTTTTGACCGATATGTTTTGGAAGGACTCAAAGGACCTTATTTGGTTAGCTATAAGGCTGAAGGCTTTACATTTGGTTTGACTGTATTGGATAGGGTGATGTGAAAGTGGTTAAGCTGATACCCCTGATGGGTGAAGGGAATTCAATTGTTGGCATTATTTTAGCTGAAATGCTACTGAGCCTTGACTGTTATTGCAGTTCTAGAGGACCTTAGGCCATTAGTTCAATTTTTTTCCAGGTATTTTAACCTTTTCATTGCATATTTATTTTAGCATGTGTGAGGCTATTCTTGACTATCATGTTTACTTTCAAATTTGGCTGAGAGATCATCTCAAAATTGTTCCCGCTCCTGAGTCGATAGATTATCTAGAAACTTGGTATCTAACTCGGAATATTATCTTCCATTTTTCTACTGAGAAGGATTGGACTAGCTAGCTGATGGAGCTGAGACCTTCAGATTTGCTCTAGAATCCTAACTGGTATGCCATCAAGCAATTCATACCAAGGATTCAAGCACGTGTGTCTGCTTGGTTTCAAGGAGGTGACATGGTATCAGGTTACCCAAGTTCTTCATTAGATGAGACATGATCAGGATGTGCTCCTGGATGACCCACTTTTTGAGGTGTCTACTGTGAATTCCAAAGTAGCTAGAATTGTTCTCAAGTGTTGGATTCACGATTTTACTCGGGCAATGGTGATTCCTGGTGATGACTATGGCAAGCTTCTAGAGTACATCGAATGGTAGATTGAAACATGTTGGCAAAAGGAGAAGGCAAAGTGATATGAACTTCTGATCGAGATTAAATATTGAGTTTGAGTCTAGACTAGTTTAAGACTTTGAGTTATTTTTTGATTTATATTTCTTTTTGATTTTCTGTCTCAAGTATCTTATTTTGGATGTTCCAAAAGATGAATAAGACCTCAATAAAATGCATTTTATTTTTATTAAGCTCTTATTTTTGCCTAAGCCGTCCTTTTGGGTTTTCAACTTAGCGATCTGGCTTTATTATTGCTTAGATCGCCTTTTTGGTTTTTAGTCTAGCAGGCTGTACCCTAATTTTTTCCTAAGCTGCCCACTTGGGTTTTCAGTTTAGCGAGTTTCGTTCTTTTTTTTTTATTTGTTTATTCATTTTTAACTCTTGCATGTAATGTTAAAGAGCCCAAATGAGATGAAAACTTTGATTTTATTGAATGCTTTGGACCGTGCTCGCATGAGCTACCTACGTATCTCTTTACAATAGATTTTTAAAAATGAAGAACATGGTAATTTTTGGAAAATCAGGTCCATGTAGTTCTTATTATAGAAATGTGATGCCTAAATGCATACTTATACAACAAGATTTTTTTCTCATATTTGATACATGTAAGACATTAAGCAACAACAATTACTTTCCAGAAGTGAAATTCAATTCAACACTTCCTTTGCCCGCTACTGTTGCAGCACTAGAATTCTCTATATGAACTTTTTGGCCTTCTTCATCAACTTCATAATCTTTAAAATAATTTTTATTATTGTATACATGAACCGTTGCTCCAGAAGCATACCACCAGTCATCAGACAAACTAGTGGCAGCCATATGAAGTTCGGTAATCATTCCAATATGCAAATTCGAAACCATTGCAACCAATTCTGTTTCATACTCAACCATATTTGCACTATTAGAATTTTAGGCATATTGTCCTCCTTGTTTTTGTTTCTTCAAAAACCTACACTCTCTTTTAAAATTCCCTTTTTTCCATAATGATAATAGGTATATCCCTTTGTAGAGTTGCTTAGGTTATTAGAATTACTTACAACAACAAAAGATTTCCTCTTGTTCCCAGCATTCTTTCTTTGAGAATTATAATTTCTATAAACAAAATTAATGTTTGTTCCAACAGATTCATTAGAAAAATTATTGAGATGGATTCTGGCCTCTTCCTCAATACGTAAATGTTTCTGAATCTGCTCAAGAGAAAAATCATATATGGTATGCAATAATTTCTTCCCATAATCATTCCAACTAGTAGGATGTTTTGTAATTATTCCTCCTACTTGTAATGATTCTGGAACTTCCACTTTTAAGTCTTTAAGTTTAGAAATCAGGACTTGTAACTCATGGACTTGATTCATGACAGATACATTATCAACCATTGAAACCTCAAAAAACTTCATAATTAAAAATTTGTCCACACCTTGTTTTTCTGTGTTGCATTTGTACTCTAGAGACTTTCGGATTTCCTTTGGAGAGTTAATTGATGTAAACAAGTTATAGAGACAATCGGACAGATTGTTGAGGATGTGTCCTCAGCACAACAATTCATCTTTCACTCATTTTTTTCCGTTCTTCCTTTAATTGTTCAGAATCTTTATCAGTTGTGGCAAGGGTACCAGGCAGATTGGGGTCCAGGATATAAGATATCTTTATGGCTATTAACAAGAACATCATCTTATCTTTCCATCACATATAATTGGTCCAATCGAAACGATCCAACTTCACAAATTCTTGATTCACCAGATTCTTTGATTCCAATGTAATTAATACCTTAAAATTAATATGACAGTGGGTATAAGTTTGCAAGCTTTGAAGCGTGAAAACAGAATCCTTAAGGTATTAATTACCCCCACTAAGTTTGCTACAAGGTTAAGGCAATGTACCGTCAGGATACAATAAAGCCTTAAAATTTTGAGATAGCAATTTTACAAAATTTCTATCAGAACTTCTGTACATTTTTTTTCTTGAGAAGATGAAGAAGAGAAGATAATTATATAAATGTTTTCTCTGGCACAAAGATATTTAAAATAGATTTACAGTCACTATTCCTTTTCATAAGGATGTGTCCTTTCATAAGGGCATAACTTTCCATAAGTATGTGTCATTCCATAAAGATATGTCTTTCCCAAAGGATATGTCTTCTCAATAAATTTAAAATTAAATAATTCATAATTATTTTAATAATAAATAGAAAAAAAATAATGTCTGTAATCAGGCCTAGTAATTTTTTTATTTTCACGTGCAAGTGCCAAGTGCCATCATTAGACAATTATATATTTGTATAGAATTTTAAATTTTATGGCATTTTGGAGCCCAATTTTGAATTGGATCATTTTTCCCTCCAAATTCCAAATTAATAGATTTGATGCTCAAAGATATATAAATTGTAAAACACTTTCCCACTTGAGTGGTGTGAGATAAATAACCTTTTAATTTACCATATTCTTTTAACAAAGTTCCTAATATACAAGCTATATGTATAACAATCCCCCACTTAGCTTGTAATATTAGGTTAAATGTTGTATCATGCTTAAGAGAAAGTATTTTTCTATTTAAACCTCTCCTTAGTGTAAACACTTTAGGATTTTATCAAAATTAGGATTGCAATCATCTTAAATCTAGATTCCATATGATAGAATTTGAAATACCGCGCACATGATCCAAATAGTTAAATACAGAAGATCACTATTAATTTTAGAACTAATATGGCCTTTTGCAACCTCTTGGATTCATGAACATTTACAATGTTTTATCCAAACTATTGTTGAAGCGGCACCACTTCCTATGTTCATATAGGTGAAATCCTTTTAAGGGTTTCATTAAAAGTGGGAACAATGAACCTTCCTCTCATCCTCCCATTTAATCTTATATCAATTACTAATAATTTGTTCTTACCCATTAAACCTTTAACTAGTAAACTAACTAGTAAAAGTTGGGTTCCTATTATTAGTAAGTTTAGTTAAATGGTTTCAAACCCAAACTAGCAGAAGTACTTCTTACTAAAACTCTTGAAAGTTCCTTAGTAAAAGGATATGCCAGGTTGTTTCAAGATCTGACATACACAATGGTAATTATTCCATCAAAAATTAGTTGCCTCACATATTCGTGTCAAAAACTTATATGTTTAGATTTTCCATTGTATATCTTGTTTAATGCCCCAGACGTAGCAGCTTGGCTATCACAGTGTAAGGAGATAGCTGACATCAATTGTTACCACAACTCAATATCTAATAACTTGTTTCTCATCCATTCTGCCTCTTTTCTAGCTGCAGCTAATGCTATGAAATCATATTCTATAGTAGAATGGGTTATACAAGCTTGTTTCTTTGATGCCTAAGAAACAACACCACCACCTAGGGTAAATACCCACCCTGAAGTTGACTTATTATCATTTGCACTAGTTATCTAACTAGCTTCCATATAACCCTTAAGTACACTTGGATAGTTGTTATAAAATAATCCAAAAACTATGGTCATTTTCAAATAACCAAGCACTCTAGCAATTGTTTTCCAGTGATCGACACTAGAATTACTCCTTTACCTAGATAGTTTACACACAAAGAAAGCAATGTCTGGCCTAATACAATGCATAGCATACATTAAACTTCTGATTGCACTAGCATATTCAACTTGAGTAAATGCTATACTAGTATTTTCTGCTAAATTGAAAGAAACATCATATGGAGATTTTGTTTCTTTGATATTTAAATATTTAAATTTGCTCAAGATTTTCTCAATGTAATAAGATTGAGATAGAGAAAATCCCCCACTATGTTTTCTAACCTTGATACCTAAAATCATATCTACCTCATTCAGATCCTTCATTTTAAATTTTGATGTTAGATAATTTTTGGTATCATTAAAGCCTAACATGTTAGTGTTAATAATTAACATATCATCTATATAAAAGACATATAATTACACCAAAATCATATGTAAATTTTGAATAAATGCATAAGTTGGCAACTTTATGTGTGAAACCATATTAAAAAATTACAGAATCAAATTTCTCATGCCACTGTTTAGGTGCTTGTATCATTCTGTATAGTGACTTTATTAATTTATAGATTTTATGTTCATTGCCTTGAAAAACAAAGCCCTCAGGTTGTTCCATATACACTTCCTAATCTAAATCACCATATAGAAAAGCAGTCTTAACATCCATTTGATATACATATAAATTGTATATTGATATAGAGCTAATAGTATTCCTATGGATGTTATATGATCTATAGGAGCATATGTATCAAAATAATCTATTCCTTCCTTTTTCCCAAAAGCTTTTGTTACTAATCTAGCCTTAAAGGTTTGTATTGATCCACCAGGATTAAATTAATTTCTAAAAACCCATTTACATACTATGGCCTTTGAACCTATGGGAAAATCAATGATGATCCATGTATTATTACATATTAGTGAATCCATTTCATCATTGGCTGCTTCTTTCGAAAAGGCAGCATCACGAGACATCATTGCCTCTTTGTATGTCATAGGATCATCTTCAACAATTAATAAGCTTGGTATCTTATTAATTATAGCACTACTATTTCCTTCAACTAGGAAAATAATAGATTGTGAAGATATAAAATCAGGATGTAAACTATTTTCTTTTCTAGCACGTTGACTTCTCCTAATTTCTGTTGGAAGATCATCTTGAATCCTATTGCCAAAATTTTATCCACACCTTCTTTTTCTATGTTGTATTTATACTCCAGATACTTTTTGATACGGAACCTCCAAGAATAAGCTTGAGAACCCCTTTATGTATACGAACCCCCAACACATTAACTTGAAAACCCCAATGTCAATTCGGCAACAACCCCTAAGAAAGGTTAGAAAATCAGATTGCTTAGGTAAGAT
>CAOJBK014096701.1:0-16935 GCA_948294925.1 Codiaeum variegatum | reverse complement strand
ATAAGGTTTAACTTTTTCCATGACCCTAGCTAAGATTGGAATCCGTAATGAAGGAATTCAAGTGCACGATAATTATGATCCAGAGGACCATGCTAATGTCGAGGATATGATCATCGACATTCATTTTCTAATTAGGTAGTTGTGACATGTTATGCTAGATGGCTCTCCCGATGTATGGGACTAAGTGTGTAATTAGGTTAACACACTTAGTGGGAAGAAAAGAGTTTTCTTTATCCCATTGCTAATTAGAACATGAACCCAGTAAATCACATACCAAATGATGATTCCCATTAGCTTTTATGTATCATATTAATGATTAAGTAAAGAGTTTAATTAATTGTTAATAATGATAGAATTAAACATGTAATTAAATTATAAGATGCTAGCATGTCTGAATGTTTAAATCACAAAAAGGAAGTTTCAATTATTTCTTAGTTTGTATGAGATACAAATGGGTATGACTAATTGAAATGGTTTTGGACAAACATTAAAATAATTAATCTTAACATGAGATGTTAGCTTAATCCACATGAGATGTGGTTAATTAAGGTTTAAAGGTGATTCCTACTAATTATATACTTAATCTAGTTGAGTAATTAACTAGTCAAATATCAACTAGAACAAGTAACCATAATTTTCAACATGATTCCTCAATTTAAGGAAAAGTGGTTGGAGAAGATATGGGTATAATTAGGTAAGTGCATCATCTTTTTTGCCTAACTCTCACAACACACTCACTCACACTCAAAGAGAAGATGATGGAGCAATTATTCATCATCTTCTCCAATGAGCTAGAGGGAGAAGCTCTCTAAGAGTTAGAGAGAGAAAACTTCAAATTCATGCCAAATTATGAGAGGAAGTTTGTTTTGAAGAACATTTCTTCAAATACAAACTTATCTTTAATTAACCATTGGGAAGGGAGTGTAGAGTAGCTTCAAAGTCCAAAGCCATCCTCAAGTCTCAAATTCTTAAGTAAAGGAGCAAGAATCAATCATTTAGGTAACCAATGAGAGGAGATTCAAGCTTCTTGAAGAGAATTGGAGAACAAGCTTTTGGGAAAAACTAGGTATGTCTCAAGCTAGAGACTTCACATTTGGCAAGATTAACGAAGGAGGGCAAGAGGTATTTTTGCTTCTAACCTTTCATTGTTCAACTTGTGTTTTGCACACAATTAGTGAGATTATCCATGGTTGAGTTATGGGTTCTTTCATAGGTTTAGGCATTAGTCAAAGAGTTTGGTAAATGTCTAAACCCTCTATGTCAAAAAGTTTTGACATAGAATTGATTTTTCAAAATGTTTGAAATTTCAAGTGATTTTGCCGAAAGAGTTTTGACAAAATGATTTTACTTAAACCTTAAGTTAGGGTAAAGTTTTAAAGAATTTGAAATATTACCTAACCTAGTTTTGTTAAAAGAGTTTTAACAAATTTTAGTTTTATACAAATTTTTGAAAATCGGAATGCAAATTATTTGGTGATTCATCTTTCCCTTTCAATTGCTTCCGCTGTGAGGCTCGTTAATTTCACCCTTCAGAGATGTGGCAGGAATTGGGCAAAAGAGCTTCACCATGTTTTATAAGCTAATCAAACCACTTTAAAAGAACCCACAGTGGGGGACTCCTTTTAGCCTGACATATGGCACTGAGGCAGTGATCCCTGTAGATATCAAACTGCCAAGTGAGAGGATCAATTATTGTGAAGATGCCACTGGTGATGCACTAAGGAGAATGGATCTAGAGTTAATAGATCAAATTCTCATGAATTAGACAAATTATAAGAATAAGGTAGCCTTTTATTTCAACAAAAAGGTCAAGTCTAGAATCTTTGAAGAAGGAGATTTGGTGATGAAAAGCTTGGAATTGACTGGAAAGAGAGAAGGCATAGGCAAACTTGCATCTAACTAGGAAGGACCTTTTAAAATATCTAAAGTTATTAGGCCAAATATTTATAAAATTGTAACTATGAATGATGAGGACACCCCCACACTTGGAATGTTTAACATCTTAAGTTGTATTATAAGTAATTAAGAAAATAAATACAGTGCATTAATCCCCCAAAAATTGTCTTTAATATTATTATAGAAAATCCTTGCTAGGACAAGGTCCTTCCTCAAGGAGGAAGGTAAAAACCTTACCAAGGCAAGGTGCTTCCCTAAGGAGGAAGGTAAAACCCTTGCTAAGGTAAGGTCCTTCCCCAAAAAGGAAGGTTAGATCCTTGCTAAGGCAAGGTCCTTCCCCAAGGAGAAAGGAAAAATCCTTATTAAGGAAAGGTCCTTCCCTAAGGTGGAAGGCCAAAATCCTTGCTAAGTTATGATCCTTCCCTAAGGAGGAAGGTTAAATCCTTACTAAGGAAAGGTCCTTCCCTAAAGAGGAAGGCCAAATCCTTATTAAGGAAAAGTCCTTTCCCCAGGTGAAAGGCTAAACCCTTGCTAAAGCAAGGTATTTCCCTAAGAAAGAAGGTCAAATCCTTGCCAAGGCAAGGCCCTTCCTCGGAGAGGAAGGAAAAACCCCTGTTAAGGTAAAACCTTTCCATAAGGGGAAAGGGAAAGTCCTTGCCAGGACAAGGTCCTTCCCCAAGGAGGAGAGTAATTACTATAATAAGGAAAAAACCTTACATAAGAGGTAAAAACCTCCGAAAAATAATGCTAAGGAAAATGTCTATTCAGAAAAGAAAAATCAACAAAGAACAAAATAAAAATAACAAGCAAACAATCACTAGGCAACAAGAAGTGAAAGAAGGAAATTAATTTCATTTCTGTCAATGGTAAATTTATATAAATCTTAAAATGTATGCTCAATTACACAACTATACAATACAATATAAAATGAATATACAAAGGACAGAACCACCCTAAGTATCTTCCTAGTCCAGAATAACCACAGCAGTGGAAGAGGTCACCTCTTCCCCTTAGACATCTTCTTCAGAATCCCCTATCTAAGAAGTATAGTATGACAAGAATTGAGGAGCTTATTTTGTTGAATGAATTCTAGCTAGGGCTAGATTCAAGCTCTCTGTGTATTTACTTAAGGGAGGAGCTTGCTAACCATCCCCTACTTCCCCTTCCATAGGGGGAAGCTGCTCCAGGATATTTGGATGAACAACTTGAATTTCTGATAAATTTAGATTGCATCCCCTAGCTAAAGCCTTGGAATTATTTATGTAATTTAGCTTGTGAAAGTGATCTAATTGAAGATAGTTTCTTAATAATCTCAATCTGTCGAATCCTAAAGCGTTGGCTAGGGAAGTTGTAAACTCCAAAGTTTGCTTAACTTGGGCATATTCATTGAGTAGCTTTTGCTTCCTCTCAAGGGTCCAGTTAACTTTGGCTTTTCTATCATTAAGAGTATCCCTTTCCACCTTAATGATATCCTTGAGCTATCTAGTGGAAATTGTTAGAGCTTACACCTATCCCTTCAGCTTACTAGCCGCCTTAATAGTGACTCTCTCCCCCTCATTTGCTAAGTGAATATCTGCCTCCACTTGATCTAAATTTTTGTGTTCCTCCACCTAAGAATGATGATACTTCCTAGCTTACACCATAACCTTCCTTATCTCTTCGCGAGCCACTTAAAGGTTGGACTATAGCTGTTCCCATTGTTGAATAGCCTCATGTGATAAAAATTTCTAAGTGAGAACAACAAATATGAGGGATATGAAAGTTATCAAGAAAGATAAATAGAGTAAGCTGGAAACTTACATTTAGCCTAGACCCTAAGGCCAAAAAGGGGGGTGCGATAGTCCAACTCTGGCCTCCAAAGGCAAGACAATAGGGACTAGAAGAGGATACAGTAATAATAGGGGTAACCTCAAAACTAGAGGTAGATACCAAGAGAGTATGATCCTTGTAAGTGGTGGTGGTAACCATAGAAGTAATGATAGGGGAGTCTGTAACTTCTAAGTTCTCTCTTGAAGCTTAAAAGACTTGTTCTACTAGAGAGGTGGATGGAAGAGTCTCCCTATTGTTAAGGGGATCAAGGCTGTCAAATATCTCCATCTCAGTTTGGGAAGCATGTACTTCTTCAATAATGGAGATTGATGGACAAACCTATTTAATAATGATGCTCGAAGGGTCTTATCTGACTACAGGCAAGTCGGAGGAGGTCTTAGCAGTGGAAGCCTCCTGTGTAACATATCCTACCATTAACTATTGGAACTCATCCATTAAAGGCAGAGGGAAAAACACCTTGTTGGTTGTAGGATCCACAATAAGAGTCATCTGAAGGTTAGATGGTATGATGAGGACCTCAGCACAGGCAGTCTTTGTAGTCTTCTTTAGATTGATTGAAAGTGATGTGTCCAGAGTAGTTATAGAAGGAGCAATTGGGGGAAATTGAGTCCCTTGTCTAGTAAAAGCTATGGGAGGATGAAAAGGAAACAAGGTGCTCACTTCAACTGGATCATGCTATTCCATCTCCTCTTCCAGCTCAATCCCCTCTGATAAATAAAAATAAGTGAGTTAGTCAAATAAAAAAACAAACGAATCAAAAAAATAAAGCGGAAATAAAAAAGATTATCTAATAACATCAATTTTAAGAGGTAGCCTCCAACCTGTGAGCCTTTTAGTCCTACCAATTATGAAATGGAGACGAGGTCATGAAATGGACCATTTCAGCCTCCTGACCATGGGCTTTGTCACTTATAAAGCCTTAGGGGACATTAAGTTAGAAGAAGGTTAAGGGGGAGTCATGTTAGAGGTGAAATTATCTTCCTCTAGCCCTTCACATTCGGAGCTTGAACTATAAGAGGAATACTCACTCAAAAGGACATTTACACAGTGGAATTGCCTAGTTATGGGACATATTTCAACTTATGGTGGGAAGAAGGCTTTTTGGGATTGATCAAAGGAGGAGAATCAGGTACTTGGATGGATGTTTTGGTATTGACAAGAGTGGAGAAAGTAGAAGGAGGAGCAGTAGACCAAACATATGGCTTCTTAGAATTAAAAGGGGTAAAAGAGGTAGATGTCTCACCTAAAGGATGTTTAGACTTTGTGCCCTGGGAGTTCTCCTTACTGTTGGTTCCTGATAGGTCCTAGGGAAATCAGTAGCATGGTTTATGCTGACCTCATCATTTAAACAAATCACTAACCCCGCCCGCAAGAGGTTCTTAGAGTGCCAAAAGTGGCCCTTATTAGGGGAAGTTTGTTCTAAAAACAAGATGGCAGCTATCTAACCATCCTGGAGGACCTCATATTCCCTAATTAACTCTTCAAACATAAGGTTAACATACTTGTCTATAGTATCATTTATACAGGGCTCATTTAAAAGATAGGATAAAAGTGGCACAGTCTAGTCTAGTTGATGATGACCCGACTACAATAACTATATGCATCTTAGCCTTGGGAGCTTCGAAAGTTAGGGGCTTATATTGAGTGGGCTTTGGAGGTGCGGGTTATGGTGGCTAACCTGTCGAGACAAACTCTTTCGCATTAGTAGCACCCTCTACCATAGTAGCCAGAATTGGGGGAGGGGGAACGTCTATGGCTTGAATCCCCTCTTACTCAGCGAAGAAGGAGTCAGCATCACTTCCTTCCTCTCTTTCTACAAAGTTATAAAGGGAGAGGTATACCACCTTTTATGAAGAATGTTAAGAGAGAGACTTTAACACTTCACTCCTAGTCTGGAGTCGTAGCCTCCCAATAATGAAGTATCGAATGGGGATGGGGATTTTAGTCCAGATGCATGGGTATGGCATGATGCTAGGGATCTGATCGAATTATTCTTTGCACCAATCCATCTCATATAGAATGGGGACTACACCATAAAAAGAATAGAAATTGGTGATGACACAGTTCAGAGAAAGAGGAAGAGACAGTTCAGTGAGAGCTTACTCGATATCCTCTGTATTATCTCTACTAAAGTGGGAGACTTATCCAATTTAAGCAAAAAGCTGCTCTCAAGCAGCATCATCTAATCATACTGAACCTTTCACCCAACTGCGACTGTTAAGCATAAGTACTGGTTTTTGAATAGCTTGTTGTCCCCTGTTAAGTCAGCAGACTAGTCAAGGTAATTCAGCTCCACTTTCTTCTTAGGGTGGTGAAGGGCCCAAGGAATCCAAATCCAGAGGGTAGATAACTCCTCTTTGGGAGAAAGTGGATTGAAGCAAAGGCATCCTTTCAGGGCTTTATCTTGTCTAGTTTACCCTAGAATAGACCCCTCTCGTGGTAGTGGACCGGCATATACATCCTTAGAGAGTTGATAACCGACTGGATCCTAATGAACATCTAGTGAAGGGAAAATGTAATCGCATAGAGGAAACAGAAAAACATTTTTCATTTTTGAGCATTTAAAAACTTTTTCCATATTAATCTTTTGTTAAAACACTTCTAACAAAAATGGTTCAAATTATTGAATCAAACACTTTGATAAAATCACTTGAACACATGAAGGACCACATTTAAACCCATCAAAGATTTGATCTATGAATTTTGTGAAAAGTACAAATAAAAGAAGAAGATTGTATCTAATACCTTTTCTCCCTCCTTCGTTTAGCTCCTTAAATGCGAAGCCTCTAGCTATCTCACCCCAAGCTTGAGCAAGCAAGGAATGCCCTTCACACTTGACACAAGACTTGATCCTTTAGGCTCTCTAGGATTCCCTTTTGCTTAGGTTCAAATCTCAATTCAAAGTTAGGGAATGGATGAGTATATTAGTTTTTGTACTCCTTAGTTTAGGTTAATTCCTAGAACTCTGAGTAAAGAAGAAGAAGAAGAGAAAGTCATAAACACAACAATGTTTCTCTACACTTTCACATAAAATTTGGAAAATCACTTAAGCTTTTGGTGTTTTTTACTAGTTCAACAACCATGCAAACAGGCAAACACTTTGCCTTTCATATCATGGAGTTTGTAGAGAAACTCCACTAACCTAGATGACTCATTGTTCTTCTCCACCAACTAGAGCCAGTGTCATTACCAAGTGATTTCCATAAAACACTTATTAAGACAATTTTCTTAGTGGAGAATGAGTTGTGTAGGCAATGGTTAGTGGATAATCTCTAGTTAATAAATAACTTAATTATCCTATAATCAATTATTTATTTCCTTTTAGACCAAGCCCAATTTCAATTTAGTCCTTAATATTTTGCATCTCATACAAAATTAACTAAATTGAAATACACTCTTTATGAAATGAACTTCAAGACATGCTAGGGTATTTGTAAATTTAATTACAAGTTTAATTCAATTATAATTAATATCTTTATATAATGCTTGTTCAATACTTTACAGTGTGTGACTTACTAGGTTCATGTCCTAAATAGAAACGAGATAGAGAAAACTCTTTTCTCTTTATCTATGTATAAAATTATATTTCATACATAGTCTCGTACATCATGAGTGACATCTAGCATAATATATTGTGACTACCTAAATAGGAATGAATATTGATGGTCAAATCAATGAACATTTTACATGGACTTAATGATTATATTCTATATGCACTCGAGTCCTTTCATTACGTATTCCTGATCTCAACTAGAGTAATGGATTCATCAAACCCTATATGCTTTGATCATATGACCACTTCTAGATTCTAATCCTTAATATTCTTATCTACCTTGGCCAAGGATTTTATATCGAAGAGAATTAAAAGTCATAGGATTCCTTCTTTATTTATCCAAGTTAATGAATTCTTTCTTACAGAACATTTATCTCAATATATCATTAAGTATAACCACCACATGCCATATAGCTCTGCCTAGCTAGTAGAAGTATGTAAGCAGTAACAAACTGTATCCACTAATATACTAAATAATATGCTCCTCAAGTTAGAGGACTATATGTACAATTATGACCTAGACGATTAAATATTGACTACTATAAAATCCATGTATTTTTCAACTATTGTCACCGGTTCAATTTACTCATCATATGAGAGTTCACATATTGTTATGACATCACATGTTTGTAGCATGATAATCACTACCTCCATTACCATAAGTATCAAATAATTACAATGGATGACAATAATAGTGCTCGTCTTATGAATTAATGATGTCCTAATAAATAATTCTATGACTATGAACATGTTTTATAGTATAATGAGAATTTGTCAGTCATATTCTTAAACTCATTAGGAATATATTTTCAAATAAAATACTAATGGAACATATATAATTTATAATAAATGTGGAATTCATTCAAATAAAATATATATTTTATTACCATTGTAGATTATTACATTTTACATTAAGCTCTAGGCCATATAACTCTAACATTTGGAACATGATAGCTTTGACATCCGAGCACCCATAGCATAACATAGGAGCTCAAAATAATGTATGTCCTGGATGGTATGAGAAGTCACCATAAGCGAGTTATGCTTGAACCACTTAAAATAGTCTACAAAAAGTGGAGGGGGTGGATGGGGGGAATAGTAGCCCATTCTTAAAATGCTCTAGAAATACCACATAATGCTCATTGTCCTTGGTCAATTCTACTTCAAATGTAGGGGGAATAGATCTATATGGTATGGTTTAGGCATGGCCAAGGCAAAAGGTGGCTAGAGAAGCATGTTGGTGTTGTTGCTTTTGAACAATCCCTACTCATCAGTAAACCGGGGGTAATGTCCTGCTAATAGTTGTTGAGCACCTCTTTGTAATCCTCATCCTTAGAAAAAGGTGTCCTTAGTAGAAGGAGCTCTCCTACTTTTCTTGGAAGGCTCAATTTCCACTACTTCTACCTCAGCAGATTGGATAGTGGTAGCCTCAATATCTTTGGTCCTTTTCTTAGACTGTGACTTACTCTTCATAGTTTTTTATTCAACCATTTGTTATGGTTGTTAATTATAAGCCATAATAAGGTTAAAATGGAAGAATGAAAACATAGAGAATAAAGGAATGAAAGCCTGGAAAGATTTTTGTAGAGTAACAGTAATGAAAAGCAAAAGTGAGGAAGAAGAAGCCCATGAAAGGGGGTATTTATAAGCCATAAAAGGATCTAGAAGGAGAGACATGTGTCTCAAGGGGACACAACCACTTCCTTTGGCCAATCAGGAGGATGGATTCTAAAATTGACATAAATTACAATGATTATTATGAGTAACCATGCCTGGGGAAGCGAAAATGGCTGCAGCACAGTTAATTGGGAAAGTGTTCCTCGATGGAATGTAACGTATTAGAAAAGTGACAAAAAAGATGCTCGAATAACCCTAGTTGAATATAATAGATGATGGTCCGAAAAGGGTTAATCAGACGAACGTAGTAGATATCTTTTACGGATATGTTATTCCCAGAGGAGCTCGATTGAACTCCTAAGGAATAGGAGGGCAGTTGAAAGGGATTCGACTAATCAGATAACCCAGTCAGTCATGCTCAGGACTAGAGTAAAGGCCTAAGCCCTTGAGAAGATTCTTTGTGGAGTGGAACAAAAACTATTCAAATGAGATAAAATCCTTGAGGATGACCGGGACAAAATGGTGACCCTTAAGTCGAGAGTTCTGAGCCATATGCCTTCTAGAGATGTTAAGATCTTGCTCCTGTTCGCCTCAAAATATACTACTAAATAGCGACCACAAGTATACGGGTTATTGTAATATAGGATGAGAACCTAAGGTCGTCTCTTAAAGGAACAACTTATCATGGCTAAGCTTAAACAATTTGTTTCTTTAAGAACAAGTAAAGGTAAAAGAGATTTTGATTTGAAATTTGAAAAGTAAAGAAGACAATAAATTAAAGCAAGTAAGTAATGAATATGAACATGCAATGTTATGAATGTGTCTAGAGAAATTAACAATCCATAGCCTGTCCTTTATGATTTCAAACTATAAATTCTATTACTTAGGTTTAACAATCCAATGTTTCATGCAATCATTGAACTAGAGCTTATTCTAGTATAGCTAACACATTCATAGAAGTAATAGAGAAAACATGCATCAATTAAAGGATTTAAGACTAAAACTTATGAACCCAAATCATTTTAGAATCCTAATTGAATAATTCCAGGTTTAGACTTCCACTCTCGTTCTATCTTCTGAACCCTAATTAATCTAATTAGTGATCAAACAATTTGTTTATAATTGTTAATTCAATTCAATCAAGCAAAAGTTAAACCTTAATAATAAAACTCACAGTAATTTAATCGTATCAAGACTAATTCATGCTTCAATCTCTAGACAACAACAAATTTAGTTCATGACTAATTTAGAACTCAACAAATTAATAATAATTCTAAGAGAAATCATGCTTAATACCCTTAATGTAAAGAAAATCCAAAATTAAAGCAATTAAGTTAAGAATATATCTTAATTAATAGTAGAAAAACCCAATCTCATTGGAGAAATTCAACTTCAATCTTTAACAAGAACTAATTGATGAAAACTAAAGAAAATAATGAAGAACAATTAAAATAGAAAAATCTGAACAAATTATTCAATTTTGATGATGGAAATTGAATTGATGATATTGATGGTGTTGGTGATTGGTGTCAAATGTTTCTTTAATCCTTCAATAAACTTGTTTAAATAGAGAAACAACTTGTCTTGACATTGGAAACCTTAATATGAATTTCACTTGAATTAAGATTTAGAATCCGGCTTGGAAAACCTATTTTCTCGTAAGAATTATTAGATGCACAGCAACATCAAGTATGCATATGGCCTATGCGTTTCAACGTTTTACCCCATTCGGTTTACTTATTTTAACTCCCTTTGGAGAGTTTTCAACTAGTAACTTACACGACTTGATGCACAGCCTCTTATAAGATCCACATAGCCCGTATGATCATTAAATATTTTGAACTCTAAGCTTGTTTTAGTCCAGATATCAGCACGGCCTGATCCCTCGTTATTCACGACTTGTGTCAAGCCCGTGCAACTAATTTTCTCTTAAATTTTCTTCGCCAATTCTTCAACTCATCCAGGACCTTTGTTTATTGATCGAATAACACCATATTTCCCGAATTCCTCTAAAACACACTTAACAAACTCATTAAATACAATTTATGAGCAAAAATATACCTAAATGTTCAAGATTCAAAAATCCAGCAATTTACTAAGAAAATTAACACACAAAACTAAACTAGTAAATGAAAAGAAAAAAATTTTCACCAAGAATTTTAGCAGCTCAATTAAGATTATTAATTTATCTTATACAAATCAAAACTTATTTTAGTTTGAGTCCAAACAAAAAATCAATATTTTCAAGTTTTTCAAAATGCCACACACACACACACTTAAGATATACATTATCCCCAATGTCTGAAAACTGAATAAAATAAAAGAAAAGGGAAAGGGAAAAGAAAAAAAACTTGCTCAGTTAATTTACCAACAACAAAAATTAGAATGAGGCTCCTAAGTTGCAACATGTTTTTGTGCATCAAATCGATTTATACTAAAGCTCCATCATCATCCATAGATATATACATCGATTATGTCTCAAAGGCATCAAAAATAAGAAAAATAGAAAAGTAATAAATAGAAAATAATAAAAAGTATCAAAACAAAAAATAGTAAAGCATAATAAAATAGAAGAAAAGGAAAAGAAAAGATAGGAAAAATAGACCATAGTTCCATAATAAAGAAAAGCATCAGTAATTATCGAATGAAATCTCCTCAATATCATTATCATCACTATCCAAATTATCAGAGGAATGATCATTCTCTTCATCCTCGATATTCGAATAGAGCTAGTACCAACGATCAGATCTTGGAGGGTCTCGATGTCATGTGAAGTTAGTTGTGCCCAAAATATCATACTAACACTCATGAGCCAATCAAGACAATCCTAATTTAATCATAATAACTTAATAATTTGTTCATGGTCTTGATGGCCATGGTATCCTTGACTCTTAATCTGACAAATTTGATGCTCAAAGGGCATCGACTTACGATCCTTTTGCCCTTGATCACTATATTGCCCACCCAAAAGACTAAGCCAATCAAAGAAATCAATTTTCTGACCTTGGAAATCGGAGGGTGGATAAGGGGGTAAATAAGTACTAGTACTAGGTCTTGAAAACATATTAGGACTTAAACTCATGATAGAGGGCATACTTAGACTAGACTTAAAACTATGTCCAACAGTTGTTGAACTAGGACCAGCATCATAAAAATTCATCCTAGGAATACTAAACACAACCATAGCCATATTAGGCTCACTCAAAATAGAGCTAGGTCTAATAGACGTACTAGGACCAACAACAATAGTAGAAACAGAAGGAATATAATGAGTAGTAGAAAGCGATACCACAAGCGCAATATCATAATTGAAAAGAGGTGGCGGAGGCTCCAATTTTGCATTATCAGCATTAAGGTGACAAATTTTGTTAATATCCATAAAAATTAGATTTCTATCCAAGATTAAACCTCCTTAAGGTTAAAAGTCAAAGTTTAATTTCACCACCAAGTGCAAAATATATGAACCTGCATCTAAATACCCATCCTTTTTATTCATCAAGTTCATAAATACCTTTATTAAGAAATAGGCAACATTTACCAAATTACCTTCTCTCATGTTGCTCAAGATCAGCCAATCATCACATTAGATGTGTCCTATGCTATCATGCCATGGTGTAATGGTACAAGCTAAAAAATAATGTATTACCCTCATGTGGAAGTCCTTATAAGCAGTCACTTTCTCATGGCTCACCACAAATCTCCAATGCTCGCCCATGTACTTCTTCCACCAATCTTGCTTATTGGCTTGATTTCTCCATTTAGTTTTGGACTCTCGATAAGCTGGGGAGTCAAGTTCCTCTTATGTATACAACCCAAATAACTTAGCAAACTCCTCAATATTATAAACATAGGTTGTACCATTCAATCTGAACTCAATCTACTTGCACACACTATGCCTCTTCCCCTCGTACTTTAGTATACAATAAAACTCCAAAGTTAGCTCCCTATAGGATGACATATTGATGTTAAAGAAATTTCTCCAGCTCGGTAGATCAGTGTACTATCTCAACTCTCCATGTAAGGGAGTTCCCTCTAGACTAGCCTAATTAACTAGCCAATGTGGAAGAAATGGCTTGTTGGCTAAAAACTCAATCCTCTTCTTACTTTTATTGTAGTAGAACTTTAGTTTTGAATATCCAGCTATGAAAGCATCATTGAGCGGTCGAGGTGGTGCAATTAGTGCTAGTAAGTTTGCTTCTCTACAAGATCGCTTCTTTCCTTTCGGTTTTGCTAATATTTTACCCGTGTCTTTGTATTTAGCCATCTGAAAACAAAAATAACACCAAAATGCAATATCTGACACGAATTTGTCACAAATTAGTGACAATATCACAATCCCATGCCAATCATATATGTAATGCCAAATTTCATTCAAAACAACTTTTAATGAATTAACGAAGAACAAATTTTCTAATCAAAACACTATTAATTATTTTAAACTTATTTTAAGCATTCAATCATGCACATAGCATTTATTCTAGAGATTATATGATCTCAAGTACTAACTTGGGTTCTTATACCCATTTATTCAACAAATCAATCAACTAAGCTCAATATCGAGTCAAATCTTAATTTAGGTTCAAAATATCAATCATATATGCTTTATCTACCTAGAAACATCACATATAATAAGATCCTAGATTTTTTAGACAATCATACTCTCAAGTCATAAAAAATTCAAAGTCCAATCAATAATTCTAAGTCCTATATATGAATATGAGCATGATTATAATTAAAATTCAAACATATAAGCTTAAATTATCAATGATTTATGAAAAAATCCAATTACAAACCCTAAGGCATGTTTCTAAATCAAATAACATAGACATTGAATTATTAATGACTTACTTGTGAGATAAATACGAAAATATGCAAAAAAAATGAAGTTTGAGTCCTTTGATATAAGACATTATGATTGGGGAAGGAAAATTTTTGTTTCTTGAAGTTTTTAGGAGACTATTCTAGTGAGAATTCGAGAAAAATAAGAGGAGAGAGAAAGAGTTTTAATGAGAGCCAGTTTTTTTGTTTAAAAACAAGCTGAGCACGCTTTTAAATTGGGGACCACACGAGGCCTATGAAAAAGGTTTAGCCAATGCAGTTTAAATTAGTTTCACTCAAGAGATTTGCAGGTGGGAGTTATTAGAAGTGCACGGGGCTTAAGATGGCACGTGCCAATCTCTGGACTAAATTTCCCAAAATCCATTTTTAGTGAAGCAACTTGCATGGGATGACTAAGGCTCGTGCCTCGGACATCTTAGGCTGTGCGAGTCTTTGGAGAATATTTACCTCAAATCTGCCTTTTTCACGAGGCTAAAGGCTAATTGCATGGCTCGTACATACCACCGTGCATATCTCTATTTCTAAAATTTCTTATTGAAAAATTTTTATCTTTTATAAATTAATTCCTACGCTCTTGTAGACTTATTTTAGTACTTTAATCACCCTTAATTCCTAAAAAATCACAACTCAAACCATACTCGTGCATTATGTCTTTATGACTATGGTCTTAAACACAATAATGAATTAAAAACTAACAAATCTGAAATATCCTAACTAATTTTAGTGGGCTGCCTCCCACTTAGCGCTTCTTTAACGTCGCCTTAGCTGAACAATGTGGATGATTTCAAGGATTTTCAAACTTAGTGCTTTCAATCTTCCTAATTTCATCCAAGCTACCAAAATATTGCTTAAATTGATGCCCATTAACAATAAATTTTTCATTAGTTTTTTAGTTAAGCAATTCAACAGCACTCAAAGGATATGTATGAAATACCTCAAAAGGACCACTCCAACATGATTTTAATTTACTAGGAAAAAGTTTAACGCTGAAGTTAAAGAGTAAGTCTTTCATACCTAGTTCAGATTGCTTGTGAAGAAGATTTCGATCATGAAGTGCCTTAGTCTTTTCTTTATAGATCCTAGCACTCTCATATGCTTCCAACTCTGATATTTGCAACATTCTCTTAGTTTTAGCATTATCCATAAAAGTTCAATGCTTTAATCGCCCAATAAGCCTTATGCTCTAGCTAGATCGATAAGTGACATGCCTTGCCAAATACTATCCTAAATGGACTCTTGCTAATTGGGGTCTTAAAAGTAGTCCTATAAGCTTAAAAAGCTTCATTAACTTGATTCGACCAATCTTTCCTTAGTGAATTCACCATTTTCTCAATAATCCCTTTCAATTGTTTATTTGAGGTCTCAACTTGTCTCGAAGTTTGTATTTGATAAGGAGTTGCCACTTTGTGCTTATCACAATGTTTGCTCATTAATTTCTCAAATATTTTGTTGCAAAAGTGGCTTCCACCATCCATAACGATGACTCTTGGTGTGCAATTCCTACTAAAGATATAATCTTTGACAAAACTAATCATAATATTAAGATCGATAATCTTGGTAGGAATTGTTTCCACCCATTTTGAAACATAATCAACACCAATAAGTATAATGAAATCCAAAAGAAACAGGAAATGATCCAATGAAATCAATACCCCAAACATAAAAGATTCAATTACAATAAAATCAGTAAGAGGCATCTCATTCCTTCTTCCTATGTTACCTATTCTTTGACACCTATCACAATGTTTGTAATAGATATGAGCATCTTTAAACAAAGTAGACCAAAATAAACCGCTTTGGAGGAGTTTTTCTAGCTATTTTCCTCCCTCTAAAGTGTCCACCTTAATGCATATCATGACAAAATTTAAAACACCAACCTGCTCCTCCTCAGGAACACATCGTCGAATGATATCATCTTTACAAATTCTGAATAAATATGGCTCATCCCAAAAATAATATTTACAAATATGAAATAATTTTTTCTTTTCTTGGAATGTCATATTATTCCTAACTTTACCATAAATAAGATAATTAGCTATATCTACAAACCATGGGTTTTTGGACAATGCAAGCAATTTTATATCAAGGAATGCTTCTAAATCTTTAATGGTGTTGCATAATTCAGAGTTATTAGTGAATGGGAAAGGTAATCCAAATAAATGGTTAGTGACTATGTTCTCACTGCCTTTCTTATCACGTATCTCACAATCAAATTCTTGAATTAATAACACCCACTTAATTAGTCTATTTTTAACATGTTGTTTTGTTAATAAATATTTCAAGGCTGAATGATCAGTGTAAATTATAACCCTAAAGCCAAATGAGTATGCCCTAAGCTTATCTAATGCAAAAACAATAGTTAGCATCTTATTTTCAGTTGTGGTATAATTCAATTAAGGACTAAAAAGAGTTAGATTTGTATAACATATGACTCTTAAAGTTTTGTCAACTCTTTCTCCTAAAATAACTCCTAATGTATAGTTCGATGCATCACACATTAATTCAAATGGTAAAGACTAATCGGGGGTAAAAATAATAGGTGTAGAAGTTAGTTTCTCTTTCAAGGTATGGAAATCTATCATGCATTTATCATCAAATTCTAAAGGTATATCTTTTCCTAATAGTCTAATCAATGGTTGACTTATTTTGGAAAAATCTTGTATGAATCTTCTATAAAAATCGACATGACCTAAAAAACTTCTTACCCTTTTTACGGATGTGGGAGGGGGTAAGTTAGCAATCAAATCAATTTTAGCTTTATCAACTTTTGTACCTTTACTAGAGACTATGTGACCTAATATAATGCCATGATCAACCATAAAGTGTCTTTTCTCCCAACTCAATGTAAGATTGTATTCAATATGTCTTTCTAAAATAGAAACTAATCATATCTTAAAATACTAACATCATGCATCTTTGGAAAGTTATTGGTGCATTATTGTTAGGGTTGAATGCCCTAGAGCATATACATTGTATATATATTTGTAATCTTAATCCAACAATGTTTTTTAATATATATATTTCATTTAATGAATTCCTTCTTTTTATTGTATAACGTATATATATTCCTTGAGTCTCATGTGAGAGAATCTATTCTCAAAGAGTTTGGGAAAATAGAGACAGGTTCTCTCTACCATAGACTCTAAAGAAATTTCACGATCAGAGGATTATTGGTAGGAACATCATTAATCCAAAAAGAC
>CAOJBK014096565.1:0-12977 GCA_948294925.1 Codiaeum variegatum | reverse complement strand
AAGAATAAAGTTGAGAAAGAAAAGGTGAGTAGAAGATTTGGCAAAGTGACGGTAGACAAGTTTGCAGAATGGAGAAAAATCACGGCAACAAGCCTTTTTATAAGCTAAAATGAAGGCATTAATGGCCTTTGGGAACCGGCCACCACGTGGTGAGCCTAGAGAAAGCCTACTTAAATGCTCATCATTGCCCTAGGGAGACGCTCTTCCACGTGGCGAACAGGGGAAGGTAGCCATAATGGAGTTGTACCTAGAGAAGTGCAACCGAGCCATCTTAATGGAGCCGCACTTAAGGAAGTGCAATCGAACAAACCAGTTGAAAGGTCAGAAGACAAGACACTCAAATGTCCTTTCAGTCTGATCTAAGTTTCATCAATAAGCCCTTAGCCTCCATCAGCAAGCCCATGCTCCATCAGCGAGCCCCTACTCCATCAATGAGCCCATGCCTCCATCAGCGAGCCCCTACTCCATCAATGAGCCCATGCCTCCATCAGCGAGCCCAAGCATCAACCAATGAGCTCACAGACTCCTACTTATCACTTTTTGAGCTGCCAAGCCTTTAAGTGCTACACTTTAAGAGGACAATTGATATAGGTCAGCCTCAGCCTGGTTCAGCCCCAATGGCAACCTTGGATCCGGACCGAACCCTGTAGCATCTAGTCAAGACTGAACCCAAAGCCCTCACAGGCTTTGTCCACTAGTGACCCTCGGGGTTCGGGGATATGACAATAGACAGGTGTCACAGACCCCACGTAGAGGTACACTGCCAAAGTACCCGGGCTTGACACGTGTCCCCTTCTATAGTGTTCTTCACCCTATAAATACATGCATCCACAACCTGAACAAGATAGGGCAAACCTATCCTCAAAAAAGCTCTCAACTACATACTGTTCCATTTGTTATTCAACCCATTCACTGACTTGAGAGTTGTAGGGTTACCGCCGGACACAATGTCCGGCACCCTTGACCAATCTTTCCTTTCTATGCAAGTACATTCCATCTCAACCTGAGCACTTTAATCCCAGCGTGATCAAATCCAACAGGCATCACTACTGTTCCTTGGTGTATTATAGGTGATTTTAATAATTTGTTTTGCAGTGATAAAAAGATGGGAGGAGTGGAGAGGCCTAATTAGGAGTATAATGGGTTCTAAGAAGTGATTCTTAATTATGAATTGGATTAATTAGACTTGACAGGCTACAGGTTTATATGGGAAAAAAGCCAAGTGACACCATTTGGGTGCGGAAGAAACTTGATAGAAGCTTTGCCTCATATTCATAGTTTGACAATTTTCCTCAATATAAATTTTTGAATTTAGGGGCTTCTTCGAGTAACCATTCCCCTTTATTGCTTGAAACAATGGCTAATAATTCTTATAATAAACACCATTGTTTTCGCTTTCAAACATTGTGGACAAAGGAACATGAGTACTTGCATTCATTTCAGAAAGGTGTGGGCTGCTGGACAGGTTGAGTGTGTATGCGGGAAAAATTCATAAGTGGGTGAAATCGTTTATGCTATGATTTCATAAGGAGATAGAAGAGAGTAAGGTGAAGTTGGCAGCACTTAGAGAGGATGAAACGGGAGATAGTTCAAGCTGTTACATTGGACAGAGGAGGCATTTGAATCATTTTTTAGAACAAGAAGAAAGATATTGGCATCAAAGATAAAAAATTAATTGGCTATAAGAGGGTGATGCGAACACAAAATTCTTCCATGCACATGCTTATTTTAGGTAGAAAATTAATAAAATTAATTTTTTAAGGAATAATGATGGGGAGAGAGTTGAGGATGAGCAAGCGATATGTCAGGTAGTCCGTAATTAATTTTTACAACTTTTTATAGAGCCAACAAATATTACTGAGTGGGATGACATTGCAATGAACAAAACAGTGTAAGCTAGTGACAATGAGATGTTTATAGCATAGTTCTATAAGAATGAATTTAATGAAGCTATTAAGCAGATGGGTCGAGACAAAGCGGCAGGTCCAGATGGCTTCAATCCAGATTTTTTTTCAAACTCATTGGCAACAGTTAAGTGATGTGATCTATAAGGCTGGTATGTCTTGGTTACATTTTGAATCTTTTCCTTTAGCTTTAAATAATACATTAGTTGTTATTATTCCTAAAAAAGAGTCTCATGAGAGTATGAATGACTTTAGACCTATATCCCTTTGTAGTTTGATTTATAAAATTATATCTAAAGTCCTAGCTAACAGGTTGAAGAGAGTGTTGCCTAATATGATTTCTTAAACTCAATCTACCTCTATGTCAGTTAGGAATATCACTGACAATATTATTATTACTGGGGAGGTGGTTAATTATATGAAAAGACACAATAGGGGTAGGGAGGGGGAGATTGCACTAAAATTAGATATTAGTAACGCCTATGATAGAGTGTGATGGGATTTTTTAGAACAAATGATTTTTAGAATGGGTTTTGATGAGAAATGGATTCAATGGATGATGCTTTATGTTAAAACTGTTGAGTACTCTGTTTTGGTTAATGGGGTAAAAGTGAGGCCTATCATTCCTAGTAGAGGTCTTAGGTTGGGGATCCTTTTTCACCTTATTTGTTTATCCTTTGTGCTGAAGTGATGTCTGCTATGTTAGTAGGGGCTGAGGGGGAGAGGAAGATCTGTGGTTGTAAAGTGAGTAGGAGGGCTCTGAGTATAAATCATTTACTTTTTGCAGATGATAGCTTTCTATTTTTTAAGGCTAACGTGGAAGAGGCCATGGTAGTTAAGGGGATTCTTAATAGGTATGAGGGTATGTTAGGTTAAGCTGTTAATTTCAACAAGTATGCCATTATGTTTAGTTCTAACCTAAGAGTGGATAAGCAATATGAGTTTTAGGAGTTTTCAGGGGTGTTTACTTCTATTGTTTTGGGAAATTACTTAGGTTTACCTTCTCTAATTGGTAGAAAGAAAAGGGTAGTGTTTAGATTTATCAAGGATAAATTATGAAAGAAAATTTAGGGTTGGAAAAATAAATTATTGACTAAGGCGGGGAAGGAGGTGTTAATTAAGTCCATTGCACAAGTTGTCCCAACCTATTGTATTTGTATGAGTGTTTTTCTCTTACCAGTTTCTATTTGTAAGGAGTTGGAGAAGATGATTAATTTTTCTGGTGGGGTTCTGGAGAAGGAAATACAAGGAAGATTTATTGGTTAAGATGGGAAAGGTTACGTCATAGGAAAGAGGAAGGGGGTTGGGTTTTAAGGATTTTCAGGCGTTTACTCTTGCTTTACTTGCTAAACATGGGTGGCATATTCTTAGAAGTCCATATTCTCTAGTTAGTAGAGTTCTTAAAGTTCTTAAACTCTCTAGATGTCATTAGTTTTGGGAGTAGGTGAAGGTTAGGCAATGGGAAATTTATATGGGTATGGGGTGAGGCATGGGTGAGAGGAAATATAAATTTTAGGATTACGAGTGATTTGGGTAGGAATTGTAAGGACATGAGAGTGAGTGAGCTTTTAGATAGAGAGAACGAAGGGTGGAGAAGAGACTTGGTTGAAGTCATGTTCAATGAAATTGATGATAAAAATATATTAAGCATGTATGTGCCTAGTAACAATAAGAGTGATACTTTGATTTTGCATTTTTCAAAAAATGGTGAGTATTTCTCTAAATTTGGTTATAGAATGCTTAGGGATAATTTTGAGGAAGAGAATGAGGGCAGGGTTAGATTAGGTTGGAAGAAGTTTTGGGGTCTTAAGCTTCCTCCAAAAATTCATAATTTCCTTTAAAAAGTTTGCAAAGATCTCTTGCCTACTAGAATCAAACTTAGAAACAGGGAGGTGAGTGTGCCTTTGGAGTGTGCTTTATATGGGGAAGGTGTTGAACATTCTTATCACTCCTTCATTGAATGTCCTTATGTGAGGATTTTTTATCAGATTTTTTAGCTTCAAATTCCTCAACTTGGATCTCAAGGGTTTTATGATTGGCTTATTAATTTCATTCGCAAGGAAGATGACAATTTTGTAAATAAGTTTGCATTGCTTTTTTGGACAATTGAGAAATGATAATTTATACTACTAATCCTTATGATGCTCAAACCACAGCTAATTTATCCCTTCAATTCTATAGAGAGTGGATTCAAGTGAAATTTGATTTGGAAGATAGCAATTTGGCATTTGGCTCTAGTAATACTCATGAAGATAGAAGTGGGAGATCGAGTGTTTTGGAGCATGCTGTCCGCCATGTACCAGCAGCTACAGATGCCACCTTCTATACCATTGCTGCCCAACAAGTCCATGCCACTCTAGTAGCCGCAGATGGCGTCTTCTATGCCAATACTGCCCAGCAAATCCAGGTTGCTCCAGCAGCACGTTCCAGCAGTTTTGACTGGGTTCTAGCCAGTGTGAGTAGAGGTGATAGCAATGTTAACATCTGCAGTTCAACAGTTTTTCAAGGACAATAACAAGAAGTCAATATTTATCCCTTTTTGAGTGATGATATGAGATGGTCTCCTCCCCAAAATGGTATGTTAAAGTTTAATACTAATGCTAGTTTGTTTCCCCATTCAGAATTTAATTGGCATTGGTATTATAATTCGAGGAGCGAGAGGCTATTTTGTGAGTGCGAAAATGTTGAAGGTTAATTTCCAAGGCTTAGCAATGGAGAGGGAGGCTATTGGTTTTTTGGAAGCTTTAAAATGGGTGACAAGTTTGGGTGATTCGCATATGATTTTTGAACTTGATTGTAAAGTAGTCGTAGATTCTATTTTATTTGGTTCTTTTGATTTCTCTAATTTGGGTAACATTATTTAGGATTGTTTATTGCTCTTAAATGGTAGGAATTACTCTACTAATTTTATTATAAGGTAAATAAATGTCTTAACTCATGTTTGCTTGCACTAGGACTTCTATTCTTTGCTTTATTGTATTCAAAACTCTATTCTCTTGGATGTTTTGATTGAATAAATTAGTTTGGTTTGAGTTTCGAAAAAAAAAATTTTAAGCACTTTTTTTTAAAAAAAAATTAAAGATCATGAATTTAGTACTCAAGTGTGCTAAAACACTTTAATTATTCATCATCTCACACTTTAATTGAAGTTAATTAAAAATACAAATATTGAAACAGTAAGATTAAAGTGCTAATTATGAGATTTTCAAAGGGCTGTTACAAAAAAAAATTAACATGCTATGATTTAAGGAATTCCAACTATCTCGCACCAAATGGATCTGACTTCCCTCGATACTACGAGAGTTTCTTTCTTTGTTTCCGCTTAACCATGGATGTGTCTATGGAAAACCTCAAACTCACTGATGAGGATGAAGATCTATTTTTAGGGGAGAAGAGTGCAAATATAGAGGGTTACAATTATGAAAATTGTCTTTTAGGTAGGTTTTTAACAAATCACCATGTTAATTTCAATGCAATGAAGATTGGAATGGGAACCATTTTGAGGCCAAAGAATGGCCTTTGTGTGATTGAACTTGATGATGGTATGTATGTTTTTGAGTTTTTTGATGGATCAGATGTGTTAAAGGTGCTGGAAAGAGGTCCTTGGACCTTTGATAGTTTATTGCTCTTACATGAACTAAAACCTGATGAAACACCAAGCTTGGATACTCTGAATTACACAACGTTATGGATTCAAATCCATGACCTTACTAAGAGGGTACATGTCAGAAGCAGTGGGTATTCAGTTTGGTAATTTCCTTGGGAAGTTTTTGGAATTTGACTTTGAAGGAAATTCTAGGAAATGGAAAATGTTCATGAGAATTAAGATCCGTGTTGATGTCAAAATCCCTCTTAAGCGATGGAAACAAGTAAGGAAGTCCAATGGAGAAAGCACAATTGTCAATTTTAAGTAGGAGCAGCTGCCAGTTTTTTATTTTCGTTGTAAGATGATGGGACACATGGAACAATTATGTGATAATTTAGGAGTTCGAGAGCAAGTTCCTACAATATGTGGATGGGAAATTGGCTTAAGGTTGTCGATCGAATGGAAGAGGCTGGCTGCCGATGGTTGAGAAATAAGAAAGGGGAAGAGTTGGTTTCCAATTTGAATCACCGTAATATCCAAGATTTGATAAGAAATTCCAATAATTAAGGAGGTGTATCTGGTTCAAAAGGGAAAGAAGTGATAAGTGGAGATGTTGGTGTGAATAAGGAAACAATGAGTTTGAATACGAGTGGGAAAAGTCACTTATCAATTCAATCAGTTTTTAATAATTTTGAAGTAGGGGAGGATCAAAATGGTGCGGATGAGGAAAATACTGAGTTGGGTTCAATAGATATTAAGAAACGACATCATTCATAAAAAGAAGGTGTATCTGCTGAAGACTTGATGGATATTGAAACTCTAGAAGGTACATCTTTATTCTCTGATAATGTATCATCTACTCCATCCGAAACGGCGAGGTTTAGAGAGTAGACCCACCGATAATCATGATTGGTGTTGTGTGGAATTGCTGAGGTATTGGTCATCCCCAGTCGATTCAAAAACTTATTGAGTTAGTAAAAACTCATAGGCCAAGTTTGGTATTTTTAATTGAAACTAAAAATTTATTGACAAGAATGGAAGAGGTGAGAGTAAGAATCTGCTTCCAAGGAAAAATTATAGTTGAGAGGGAAGGGAAGAGCAGGGGTCTTTGCCTTTTGTGGAGAAGTCCAGTAGATTGTATGTTATTGTCATACTTTAACCATCACATTGATGCTATTATTCATCAACAAGGGAAGGAGGATTAGCAATTAACGAACTTCTATGGTTTCTCTAACATAGGGGGTCGAAAAGAGTCATGGGATTCAATGAGACTGCTTGCCACTGTTTCTAAAATTTCGTGGTGTATTTAGGGCTATTTCAATGACTTACTTAGTAGTGAGGACAAAAGTGGAGGTGGGGATTATTCGGTGTGGTGTTATAGGGGATTCCAGGAGGCAATTTCTGATTGTATGCTTAATGAGTTAATATTAGGTGGGTATAAGTTCACTTGGGAAAATAGCAGAGGGATGTCATTTTGGGTGAGGGAGAAATTAGATAGGTGCTTTGCAATGAATGCTTGGTTTGATTTTTTTTTGGCTTATCTGCTTCTTCATCTTATCACTCTCCTCTACTCCTAGAGACCGAGGTTAAACAAGTGGAGAGAGGGAAATACAAGTTCAAATTTGAAAATCTATGACTTCAAAAGGAAGAAATTTTGAATCATTTTCGAAGTTAGTGCACAGAGTCTAATGGGTTAGGATTGTTTGAGAAATTCCTGCAATGTACTGATTTTATGAAAGAATAGGGTAAGAGCTATATGATGTGTTTTCAACAATAAATTAATGATTGTAAAAATCATTTGAGCAACCTTAGAGAGGATGAAGATGGTGATAAAGTTGTTGAATTTTTTTAAAGAAATGAGGTTAATGACTCAGCTTCTTGATAAGGAAGAACGCTATTAGAGACAATGTGCAAAGGCTTTTTGGTTGAAAGATGGCAATGCCAATATGCGTTATTTTCATTCAGCAACTTCTCAAAGATGGAAATGCAATAAACTCAATTTCCTTCTTGATGAAACAGGCAATAAAGTAGAGGACTAGGAAGGAATTTCTAATATTGTGAGAAATTATTTCTCACATATTTTTTCGATAATAGATAGGTAGCATGAGTGTGAGGGAATTCAGTTCTAGCGATTGGTTTCCATAGCTCAGAATGATTACTTAACAACTTATTTTACACAAGATGAGTTTGCAAAAGCAGTGAAGCAGATGCAAAGGGACTAACTGTTTAAGTCCAGGATTCTTCAAAAAAAATGCTAGGACATGATAGGTGATGACATTTTGCAACTTGTACATTTTGGATTTAGTCTAATTATTTTCCTTTAGATTTAAATCATAACATGCTTGTGTTGATTCCTAAGACTAAATCCCTTACTACTATGTCAAACCTTAGTCCAATTGTAGGTTGAAAACTATTTTACTAGATATTGTATATGAGTCTCAGTCGAATTTTGTACATGGCCATAATATCACTGATAATGTTATAGTGGCTGGGGAGATTTTACATCATATGAAAAGGAAGACTAAGGGTCTAGAGGGTGAGATGGCTTTAAAGTTAGATATTTGTAAAGCCTATGATAGAGTTAGCTGAGATTTCTTGAGATATGTTATGATTCAAATGGATAGTAGATGATGCTTTGAGTGACTATTGTTGAACATTCTATTTTGGTTAATGGTATGGAGGTGGGTCCTTTTATTATGGGTAGAGGTCTTAGGCAAAGGGATCCATTGTCACCTTATTTATTTTATGTGTTGAAACATTATCCTGTATGATTGGAAGAGCTGAAAGAGAGGGTAGGATTCATGGAAGCAAAGTTAGTCAGGAGGGCTCAAAGGGTGTCTCACATGTTCTTTGCAGACCATAGTTTTCTTTCTGTGATGCCATAATAGATGATGTGAGAGTTGTGTAAAGTGTCTTAAGAGCATATGAGGGTTTGCCTAGGCAAGATATTAATTTCAACAAATCAACTATTACGTTTAGCTCAAACATAAGAATTAATAAATAGTTACAAATTAAGGGCATTATTGGGGTCTCAAATTCAATTCATTCGGGTAAGTATTTAGGGTTGCCATCTCTTATAAGACATGATAAAAAATTTATTTTTAGGTTTCTTACAGAGAGACTATGGGGTAAGATTAGTATGTGGAAAAACAAATTATTGTCTAGAGCAGGTAAGGAAGTCCTTATTAAGTCCGTGGCATAAGCGATTCCTTCCTATTATTTGAGAGCTTTTCTTTTACCTGTGTCAGTCTATAAGGAACTTGAAAAATGGTCAGCTCTTTTTGGTGGGGTTCGAGTGAGGAGGATAATAGGAAAATCCATTGGCTCAAATGGGGAAAATTATGTGTAAGGAAGGATGAAGGGTTCTTAGGATTTAGGGATTTTCAAGCATTCAGTCTTTCTCTTTTAGCTAAGCAAGGGTGGCAATTCATTAGCAATTTTGAGACTTCAATAGCTCATATTTTTAAGGCAAATACTTTCCATGAGGACTTTTTTAAGTACTATTTTAGGCTCGAATCCAAGTTTTATTTGGAGGAGTATTTGGATGGCTAAGGATGTACTCTTGCTAGATTCTAGATGGAGAATAAGGAATGGGAGTCGAGTGAGCATTTGGAATGAGCCATGAGTTAGAGGGAATCCAAACTTTAAGATTAGGAGTAGAATTATGGAAGATGGTAAGAATTGGAGAGTGTGTGACTTAATTAATTTTGAGAATGGGAAGTGAGATAGAGAGATTGTTGAAGGTCTATTTGTGAAGAGGATGCTAAAAATATTCTTGATATGTTACTTCCAAATGTAGGTAGTCAAAATTGTCTCATTTGGAATCACACTAAAAATGGGATTTCTACTTCTAAATCAGGGTATAGGTTGATTAAACAAGTGTGTGAGGGAGGGGATTTAGGTAAAGAAAGTGAGGGATGGAGAAGATTATGGAAAATCAATTTGCCACCTAAAATAATTCACTTCATTTGGAGATTAGGTAAGGATATTATTCCTGTGAGAATCAAGCTAAACAATAGAAGGGTTAATGTCCCAATGGAATGTGTTATGTGTGGTGAAGGCTATGAACATTTATATCATGTATTTTTTAGTGCCAATTTGCATAGAATTGTTTTAGAAGTTTCCCAATACCAATTCCCAATCTTGGAGTGTAGGAGGTTCACATCTAGATGCTTAATGCATTAATCAATCAACCTCCTGAATATATGTGCAGACTTTCACTTGTTTTATGGACAATATGGCGGTTGTGAAATGACAAATTATGGTCTCATGTTGAATCTGAAACATAGCTGGCAACAAAACTGTGTAGGCAATACTACCAAGATTGGCAGCATGCTCGTGCAATCCTGGAAATGCAACAGTAGGTCACCTCTGCAATGCTTGTTGTCTAGCTTTTGTCTTCATGTGATGCAGCATGGTCAAAACAACTTGATGGCCATTACTCCTATTCAATTGATGCCAGCTTTTTTGAAGGCTCTAATAGAAAAGGAATGGGTGTGTTAATTAGAGGATCATGTGGCCAATTCATTGTTGCAGGAATGATTCCCATTCTTTCTTCATTTTCGGTTAAAGAGGCTAAAGCAATTAGTTTGTTTCATGCATTGAAATGGGTTATATTGGAAAATAACATGATTATTTGCTATTTTGAGCCATATTTTGAGCGGGGCCCACTTAGTAAAAGTGGAAGGTCTCGGACATTTCAGAAACTATGGGGCCTAATCCCACATTGAAAAAAATATGAAACCATTTGTTGGTTTATATATTGGCTTTAATTTTATAGTAGATAAAAAGCTTTTAGGGAGAGGGTGCAAATATCGATCACCCCAAGCCCAAAATTTCCATCTATGCCTGTACGTCATGTGTACGTGAATGTCGGTCCAAAAATCATGGGCCTAGTCAAGCCTAAATTTTTGTTCCTTTCTTTTTGAAAAGGAAATAGAAATTGGCACAGGACGTCGGGTAAAGCCTTAAGCCCTTGCAGATCTCTGAACAAAATTGCAAAATTCATGTGTGAGAAATAGATATCTGCATGGGGCAGAAAGTGCTCCGCACGGGGCATGCAGATAAAGGCTTGAGACATTTGGATCTCTGTGTCGAAATGGTTGAGAAACAGAGATCCACACAGGGTAGAAAGGGCTCTGCACGGGCCGTGCAATCACGTTTCTAGGCCGTACAGATCTTTGTTTCTGCTAGTTTCAGAGTTAATTCTTAGAATTAATGTTTGTAACTCCTATCATTATGTGACAATTTTGAGAGTTATCAGAAATTAAGGTGTGATTGAATTCTCTGGAACTCCCAATCTTCCCCTTTGGCTATAAATTGGCATTCCTCCACTTTGGAAAAATAATCGATTAATCAAAAAATCACACGGCTTTTTACACACAGAAAATACAGTTTTCTGCACTTGTTTCCTCTAAAAAATCTCCCAGTTTGGGTTCATACACTGCTAAGTTTGCCGAAATTCCTTGTTATTGCTGAGCAAGGAATTCGATACTCGTTATATCCTAAGAAACGAATACCATTCAAACCTACAATAAATAGAAGTGGTGAATATGTTTTAAGGAAACTGTTTATAAGGCTTCGAGTTTCCTTTCCTTTTAATTTTATTTAGTTCATTATATTATTTTGTTTCATATTTGGAGTAACAATTTCTACAGTTTGTTTTTCCAATTATTTTTTGGTTTATTATAATTGGATTACTACCAAACTTTCTGCAAAATTTTATTGGAGGATTTTAGAAACTGAATTTGTTTCAATTTTGTAGCTTTCTTAATTCTAATCTCTGTGTTCATCATTTAATTTATTCTGTTTTATTCAGATTTTTTTACACTTGTAATTTCATTTCTATTGCTATGAAAAATTAAACTGCTATAATAATTTTTTGTAACTGTTTTAATTGTAGAATTAATTTACTATAGCTGTAAAATTATGTTATTACAACTCATGTTAATTTTTCTAACATGAACTAATAAATTTGTGTATTGATTTTGATTCAACAATCTTAAAACATAAACTAATCAATTGCATATTGATTTTTCTGGTTATTCTCTACAAACTTAAAACAAATTTAAGAATTGAAAATGACAACTGAATTGGATAGACAAATCCCTCCTAACAACTCTGTGGTGAATGCCTCTATGGCTACTGCTCCAATCGTCTCTGTGGTGAAAGCTACTATTATCACCTCTGTGGAGAAAGAACCAGTAGTTGTGTCGATTCTGGTGAATCATGCGGAAAGGATGAAGAAATTCAACAAACAGGATTTTAAGAGATGGCGGTAAAATATGTTCTTCTATCTGACCACTTTGAACCTTATTAGGTTCTTGACTGAAGATGCTCCCAAGCCCAAAGAGGGGGAAGCTAATGTTCAAGTTGCTACAGTAATTGATGCTTGGCACCATTCTGATTTCTTATGTAGAAATTATGTAATGAATGAACTTAGTGATACCTTGTATAATGTATACATAGGGTAGAGAACTGTCAAAGAATTGTGGGAGTCTTTAGACCATAAATATAGAACTGAGGATGCTGGCACTTAGAAATTTGTTGTAGGCCAGTTTTTAGACTATAAAATGATAGATTTTAATACTGTAATGAGTCAGGTACAAGAATTACAGATAATTATGTCTAAAATCTTTACTGAAGGTATGATGCTGAGTGAAACTTTTCAAGTGGCAGCCATCATTGAAAAGTTACTTCCTGCTTGGAAAGATTTCAAAAGTTACTTGAAGCACAAGCCTAAGGAAATGAACATTAAGGGGTAGATAGTTAAACTCCGGATTGACGAGGACAACAGAATGGTTGAAAAAAGATGAAATTTTGCTATGGCTAAATCCAATGTGGTAGAGCATGGGCAAAGTTAGAAAAGCAAAAAGGCTAACAAGAAGTCCAAGTTAGGACCAAAGGGAGGAATCTCCAAAAAGTAAGCCAATTCCCAAGGGAAATGCTACAATTGTTACAAGAAGGGTCACAAGGCTTCAGAGTGTAGATTGCCAAAGAGAAATCGAGAGGCAAACATTATGGAAGGCATAGCTGAAGTCAACTTACTGGATACTAATCCAAATTCATGGTGGATTGAAACTAGAGCTATGAGGAACGTTTGCTCCAACAAGGAAATGTTCTCTTCATTTGAGACTGTGAATAATGGAGAGAAGTTATTTATGGGAAACTTTGCCTTTTCTGACATTGAAGGTTAAGAAAAGGTGATTCTAAAGATGACCTCTAGCAAAGAACTGACTCTGAACAACATATTGTATGTACCTGATATTCGAAGGAACTTAGTTTATAGATTGCTCTTGAACAATCATGGGTTCAAGATGGTAAATGAGTCAGATAAGGTTGTTTTATCTAAAAAGGGAATGTATGTGGGAAATGGTTATGATAGTCAAGGGCTTTTTAAGCTTAATGTAGTAACTATAAAACTAAAAATGAATAATAATAATAAAGCTAGTACTTCTATTTACTTGCTTGAGTTATCTAATCTATGG
>CAOJBK014095328.1:0-10303 GCA_948294925.1 Codiaeum variegatum | reverse complement strand
TATCCAAACTAATTTAAAATCAAATCTCAACGTTTTAGCAAAACGATAGGAAAGCTCAACATTTTTCTAAATGATTTAAAGCCAAACTCACGGCCTCTGAATTTGGCTTTTGTTCGTAGGTAAAACTAGTTTTCCATTGGCTTCAAATTCAATTTGTATGGACTTAAACAATTGGTTTCTTAATAACCTTTTAAATCCTCATTTTATAAAGATTAAGCAGCGATTCACAATCACATATTGCACGTACACCAGAACAGACTGAATGGGTCTTCCTATGTGAGTACCATGCACTAAAATGAACACCAAAATGCTTAATCCTCCCAAGGATGGTGGTTTCCCCGAACCCCAAAATCTTGAGGCGTGTGCCGAGGCATTCTGCCTAAGCCTAACAAGAACATCCATACTAGCATGGCTAAGTGTCTTATGCCATATAGTAGGATCCCTTCTTTTAAGGAAAACAAATAAATATGTTTAGTTTTTAGAATTGCTCAAGTCCACCAAGTATACATTGCCTTTATGTAACCTACGAAAATAATTTTGTTGGTTTTAACACCAATCACTTCACATACATAAGAATAAAATCAAACTCTATAACCGCTATCACAAATTTTACTAACACTAAGCAAATTATGCACAAATAAAATTTTAGCAATAGTAAGGTCGTCATTACGTATAGTACAAAAACTTTAGCAATAACAAGGTCATCATTACCTATAGTAAGGTCACCTTTAAGCTTGAGGAACTTGCTCTTGTCTCCGGTCATGTACTTTGAGCACCCACTATCTATCACTCATCTTTTTTACTTTGACTTGATTAAAGCCTACAATAAAGGAATTCCTCAACCTTTTGATGGTACCCATTTTGTCTTGGCTCCATTCTTATTAGTTTTACTTGAAACCTATGCATTTTTAGGAATGTCTTTGTAATATTTATGAATCCATACATTCTTAATGGTATTTGGCCTCTTAAGCCTAATAGGACAGGTTCTAGGTATATGGCCATGAAATTTGCAATAGTTGCATTTAATCAATACTTTAGGATTGAAATCCTTTTTGATAAAAAAATATATTACAATTTTTCTCCTTTTCCTTAGCCTTGTAACCAAGGCTAGCTTTGTCATACACACCTCTTTAAGACATTAAGATGTCATCTAGAATCTTACTCCCACTAGATAACTTTTCAAAAGTTCATTGGAGTCCTTAAATTCTAGTTTAATCTTATTTTTCTTTTCCTTGAGGCTATCAAATGATTTTTACAATTCATTTATTTGGGTAATGAGTTTTTATTTTTCAATCTCAAATGCATTAGAGTTTTTGTCCTTCACTAGTTAAAATTAAAAAGGAGTCACTAACTTCTTTTAAACATATTCAAGATGGCATTTGTGGCCCAATTCACCCACCATCTGGCCTATTTAAATATTTCATGATCTTAATAGATACATCTAACACATAGTAACATGTTTATTTATTATCAACTCATAATGTGGCATTAGCGGGATTTCTTACCCAAATTATGAAGTTAGGGGAAACTTTTCTAATTATACAATCAAGAAAACTAGACTTAATAATGCTGGTGAATTGCATCTTAAACCATCAATGATTATTGTATGTTTATTAGGTTAAATGTAGAACATCTGTTGGCTCATATACATATACAAAATGGTTTAGTAAAATCATTAATTAAATGCCTCCAGCTCATTGCTAGACCACTAATAATAAGAACAAAACTTCCTATTTTTGTATCGGATCATACAATCTTATGTGTTACGTCATTAATTTGTATCAAACTAAGTGCTTATCATAAGTATTCCCTAGAACAAATAACAAATAGTCATGAATCAAATATTTTACATCTACGATTTTTTTTATTGTGCGATATATGTGCCTATTGTACCACTAAAACACACAAATCTTGGAACATAAAGAAGATTAGAAATATATGTTGGCTATGAATTTTCATCTATTATTAGATATCTTGAATATTTAATTAGAGATATATTTATAACACATTTTGTTGATTATCATTTTGATTAAATAAATTTTCTAACATTAGGGGGAGGAAAGAAATCACTGGAAGCTGATATAGCCTAATATGAACCATCTTTATTAAATCTTGATTAATGTACAAAACAATGTGATTTAGAAGTTTAAAAAGTTATGCATTTACAAGTTGTTGCAAATCAACTAACAGATGCATTCACATACACAAATAGAGTGACAAAATCATAAATACCAGCTATAAATACTCTTGCTCAAATTGAAATTCAAAAGAAGAAATATGAAAATAAATTCACTTATGAATCCCAAACATGATTGAAGTGTGATAGACCAATCGGTTCCAAAGATAAAAAATATTCGATAAAGAAAAGGGACATAAAGCTTAGAAATAAGATAAAATATTCCTAAATAAACATTGAATGAGGTTTGTGCTCCAAAAGAGCATAGTGTTCCTGAAAGAACACAAGATAAAAATAATATTCCAGAAGAAACTAATCAAGAAATATTAATTAATGCTAAAATTTTATAGAACATATATGAAATGAAAAATTATTAATGATGTATTTTCTTATGTTATGGCATGTGATATTATGAATGGAGATCCTAAATCGAGATTTGTCAGCGAATTTCTAAATAGATATGATTGGATTAAATGGAAAGACATTATGTAAATTGAATACATTCGCTCAATAAGCGACGAGTTTTTAGACCTATTATTCACACACCTGAAGATGTAAAACCTATAAGTTATAAATGGATATTTATATAAAAATTAAATTGTAAGATACAAGGGTAGATTTATTGCACAAGGTTTTTCTAAAAGATCCGGTATTAATTATGAAAAAACACATTCTTTTGTTTTGGATGTAATAGCATTTAGATATCTAATCAGGTTGACAATTTTTGAGAATTTAAAAATACATCTTACAGATGTTGATATAACTCACTTATATGGATCGCTTGATAATGATATCTATATAAATATCCTTGAAGGATTAAAATGCCTGAACCATTAAAAATGAGACCTATTGAAAGATGTTCAATTAAATTACAGAGAAATTTATATTGGTCGAAGAAATTTAGACGCATGTGGTATAATGTTTAAGTAATTACATGATAAATAAAGAATATACGAATGATCCTATTTGTCCCTGTATTTTTATTAAGAAATCAACATCCGAATATGTGATTATTGTTGTTTATGTGGATGACTTAAATAGCATTATAACTGATAAAGAAATTTAAGAAGTAACTTTTTGTTTGAAAAGATAATTTCAATTGAAAGGCCTTGGAAAAATAAAATATTGTCTTGGTTTACAAATCAAACATATGCACAATGGAATACTTGTGTATCAATCAAATTATATAAAAGAGGTCTTGAAATATTTTGGGATACATAAACCTAATCCATTGAGTACTCCAATGATTGACAAAACTCTCAATTTTGAGAAAGATCCATTTCGTTCTTGTGATGAAAATGAGGAGATTCTTGGTCAAAAAATATCATAGATTCCATGTTAACAATATGAACTTAATTAGCGTTTTATACACATCCATTGACTGCTCATGGAAATGACTTTAATCATCTGCCTTGTTATATTTTCAACTAAAAATCTTACCTTTAATTAGAAAAATTGCATTTTAATTTTGTAAGAGCATTTGGCATTCATATAACAGGGTAAATATGGCTAAACAAAACACGAAAATTGAGACTGTTTCATCCTTTATTTACAGAAGAAGAGTGCGGCAAAGGTTGTTGTTGCTTTCATTTCTTCGAAATTTTTTGTAAAATTTTGGTAGGGTCATATGGCATAAGATGAGGTCAAAATTTTCATTAAATGTGTCGGGAAATAAAATTTGTCCCCAGGGAAAGCATATTCTATCAACTCAATCCTCTTTTCTCCCTTCCTATAATTTTTAGCTTCACATTCATTATTCTATGATTGGTCAAAATTATATTGATTTGTGTTAATGCACAAAATTAAAAAATTTTTATAAGTTGGGGAAATTAAATTTCTTAGTACAGATTGATCGAAAACTATATTAGTGGGGGTGAGGTGACATATCCAGGTAATTGCATACACTATTCTTGTTAATTTATGAAACTTAGCCTTTTTAGTGGGCTACTTGAAGTACAAAGAGTTTGTGGCTTTATTCAAATCAAAATATGAATAAACACAAATGCTTTACTATTCTGAGTTCCATTCTGAGTTGTAATGTCAGGTATTTAGAAATTTAAAAGAAACACAAACGCCCATTTACAGCTTCACAAAGGTCCTTTTTAAACTGGCAGGTAGATGGATTACCTGATGTTCAAGGCACCATGTCTCTCATTTTCAGTGAAGCTTATAAAAAACAATCTCTCTATACAAAAGGGCCATCTCCTTCAGAAAACAAAAGTTAAGCCCCTGGGTTGCTATCACACCATCTCTCAATGTCACCAGTTTCAATTCAACTGATTCCTATAAGGCGAAATTGTTGTTTTCCCCATAGAATTATTCCTCCTCAGTCATCAGTTCACATCATGGCTTTATGAAAAAAAAATAAAAAAAGCTCAGACGTATCTCAAATTTGATGTGAATAATTTGAGACCTTATTAGTGGCAGAATCAGATAAATCAAACTTAATTTCTACAAAAACAATATACAGTGAAATTCTAGCTAAAAAATGTTAAAGTTGATAATGTCAAAGAATCTTATCCTTTTCAAATTGTGGCGTCATTTTCCTCCTACAAAACTATGGTTTGCCTTACGCCATAGAACCATAGTTAATCTCCTTGTCTTGTAGCTTGCTGATTCAACTCTAGCCCATCTGCTGTTTATATGTACACATATAATGAGATTGCTACAATTAAAAACACTGAACCTCATCTAACCTCTAAAGTTGAAAAGTTTCTCACCTTAATCCTTCACTGATGTATATATTTCTGCCATGAAATGCAATGCCATATGAATTTCACTCTTAATTTTGCTGTAAAAGAGTTAAATGACACCAGCAATCCCTCTTCATTACATCATGCTCCCAGCTGTGACACTTGAAAATTATCAGAGGTAGACCCCAATTCCCAAGTAACTGTGTATTCATGACTGATTGAAAACATTTGTCCTCTGAAAAACATCTTCCTGTAGAAAGAATAATTTACGTTGCATGTTACACTTATTTGGTAACTTAAATCAGATGAACCAAAAGCAAAGATCCAAGAAACCATAGACAAACTCTGTAATTGTAAATTCAATTATTGAATATATAAATACATAGACAACAGCCATGCAAATTTAAAGAGAAAATATAAATTTATAAATGTGCCACCTGACTAACTAACTATCAAATTTTCAAAGCTCAACATCTAAAGGCTATCATTGCAAACTAGTTGCAAGTTGCACCTACGTGATAGAAAAATTGGAAGTTTCAGAAACAAGAGGCCCCAGATATAAGTGAATCACATTGCCTCCACTAACGTTCTATCTGGATAGTAACATGACTAATATTGTACTCCCTTCTGATGTAGTCTATCACATTGTTGAGAACCATGTCTGCATTCGCTTCTGGTATGATTTTTACATGACAGCCAAGAGAACCTTGCCCACTGTGATGGCCCATATATGCAGCTCATGAATGGCCACCACTTCCGCCATTTCCAACAACCCCTTTTCTAGCTTTCTTGCATCTATCTCTCGTGGCGTGCTCTCCATCAAGACTTCAAGTATGCTACGTAGCATTTTGATTGTTGTACCCAAAACTATAACTGAAAAAATCAGGGTGCAGATAAGATCAACTATCTTCCAATTAGGTTTCCACCAGATGATTGCACCTCCAATCATCACCCCAATACTCTGGATGGAATCTCCTAGCACATGCAGATATGCTCCTTGTACATTTATATTCCTTTGCTTTTTTCTGTGTGCATCTTTCCCTTTATCTAGCAATGGCTCAACATTTTGTTTAAAAGCAGGATGGTACTCATCTTTGGAATGCTCACTGTGATGATGGTGCTCATCTTTTGAATACTCACTGTGCTGATGGTGCTCATATTTTGAGTGCTCTTCCTCATGGTGATCATGGACCAGATGATGATGAGTGGTTATTTCCTTCATATGGCTATGGTCAATCCCATGATCATGATCTTCATGCTTAGGACCATGTCCATAATCATGGCCCAACAAAAGAGCCATGATAATATTCACCACTAGACCAAATGCAGCAACTATAAACATTAGAAAGCCATTTACATCATTTGTACCATGAATGAGCCTAACAATGGCTTCATATACCAAAATCCCTGCAAGCAACCAAATAAGCTGAATGGAAACCAGTGCACCAAGAATCTCAACCCTAAAAAATCCATAGGATTGACGGGGTGTGGCTTCCCAACCAGCTGCCCACAAGGAGAACAAGGAGATAGCAAAGGCAGCAACATCTGAAAGCAAATGGGCAGCATCAGTCAAAATTGCAAGACTATTGGCCTCTATGCCACCAGCTACTTCAACACTCATGAAGACTACACAAAGTGCAACTGCTATCAAGAGCTTGCGCATGGAGGCTGATCGTTCTTTGGCATCTTTGGTGTTTGCTGCAGCATCTGAGAATCCACAAGGTGCTTCCCCACATAGCTTACTCTCCATAATGTTGCTCTCTCCAGCAGGAACATCGACATTTATTTCGATAACATGTCCTTGCTGAGAATTTTGTGCTTCCATCTAAAAATTCATATCAACAACACCGTGGATATCACATGACCATACAAATTTACCATTTTCATAGGCAAACATAAGGATTACCTTAACATAGCAATCACAAAATAAAGCAACTTCAGTGCAACAAGCAAGAAGTAATCCTGTTGTCTTTTTATCAAGATTACTTTGTAGCAAGCACATCATGAAGGTAATATAATAAGAATCAACAAATGAGAAACAGAAATCAATAGTAGAACATCAAGAATCTTTATAGTAATAATAATAATAATAATAATTAAAACAAATGAAAAGAGTGAAAATTATTAATAATGGTGTTACTCCAAATTCAAGTACTAATGCACAACTTCCAGGACTCTCAACTTTCAAGCCTTTTTCACGCAGATGAAAACCAAAGAAGTGGAACTATGGCAGTTTATCCAGTATAAAAGATTGCAAAATTGCACTTTCAATAATAAAGCATCTTTGATGGCAACAATTAAGTATAAGAGTAGCTTGACGTCTGAGCCTCCAATCCAAAATGAGCATCACTGCTTAACAAGAGAATAACAATCAATGAAGCCTTAGAGATAGGTCTTAACCCCCTCTACACACTAATAAAAGACTCCCAAAATAAAATGAAAAGGACTTGGCAAAATCCCTTCCACTACATTAAAAAGCTTCTTGTAGGATGTTTTTCCTAATAGAAAGTTGATGATTCTTCTCCTTTTAATCCACTAAAGAGAAGATCCACTGTGAGAGATCCTTAAATGACAGATTCAAATCCATGAATCATAGTGATACACCTAAAGAATCGAGATTAGCTAAAAGATTACCTCTGAAAACATAGAACTATTATGAGCTAGAATATACCAATCACTCAGATTTACAGAACTAATATTCAATGTTAGACATGATAGTTACCTCCAAAGAATAGAAGGTCTATTTATTATCAGAAAGTCTTCTCCCACACAAAAAGAAAATGCCATTCAGCGATTGGGAAATCCAGTAGCCAGTAAGATATTGGGAAACAGAAAACAAAAATACAAATGGAAATTCAGAGTTGATGGAACTTTACGACAATCTTTCATCAAAGTAAAATTAGTTTCTACTTATAACAAAAGATATTTTCATCTATCAACTGCGAGTAGATCAATTTCTACACTTATAGCTAATTTGTCTGTTCAGTGACAATCACGGATTCTACATCTAGGCATTTCTCTTGAGAACAACCCATTCTCCAATCCAAACCATCTCTTGTTTGAGAGGAAAAAAAAAATGCATTTTTCTAACCAATGCCATAAAATTTGGCCATGTAGGTGAAAAATTCAGTAAGATTTGCTTCATGCTAAATCGAAACCAAACAAAATAGACCAATATTTTGGTATTTTATAAGCAGAAAACGACCAATACTACAGTATTTCTAGCTGATGTACGCCTTTCTGTTTCTTCCTAATAAATTTTGGTATTGAACAACTATTACCAAACATGAATTTTGCAATAAAATGAAAATGAATGCATGTATAAAAGACGCAACCAAAGAATCAAAACTTTGAAGAAAAAACAGAAACAGCCGTGCATTGCCAAATAAATAAATACACAATGATAAACCAGAGAGACGAAATCAAAACATTTAGCAATCATTATCAAACACGAGCTGGAAACTAGAAAAAAACACAAAGAATATCGTGTAATTATAATACTAATCAAACTCAAAAGAAACGAAATTCCACCAAGAAAAACTCAAGAAGAGTAATTATTCTAAAAAAAAAAATGAAAATTAGAGAGCGCACATACCGTCAAGTCCTTCTCGCATTCGACTCATACAAAAATATCAGGCACTCAGCTTTTGCTTTTGTATAAACATCGCCAGCAGCAGAAAGTCGGGTATGGTCTTCAACTCTGGACCAATCCATGTCTACCATACAAAGCCCCTTTTTGAATTGCCAGTCAAAATTATTGTGCCTTCATACACTCCATTTCTATAGAAAATACGAGACGAGGAAAGGCAATTTGGTTAGTTAGCCCAACTCAATCACAATTACAATTTTTTTTTTGAAATAGAATTACAATTTAAGATTAGGTTGTTGCCATTAGGACAAATACATCCGTTCTTTAAGTATGACCTTTCCTTTATTTTAATTATTAAATTTTAGTTTTAATTCTTTCCACACTCTTTCAAATCAAATTTTTTATTTAAAATTTTTTAAGAATTCACTAACTCTCTTTCTTTTTAGATTTAACTAATTAAAAATTAATTTTTAATTAATTTTATTTTATATTTTTAAAAATAATAAATATTGTTGAAATATATAAATATTTTACTCTTTGTTTAAATTAAAAAATGAATTTTTAATTATATTATAGATATAAAAATTAAGAGCTTGTTGCAATTGATATTAAGTGTAATAATTATTAAGACCTTTTTAAAAAATAACTAAAATTGTAAAATGATATTTATAAAGTGATTAAATAAAAATAAAAAATAATTTTAAATTTATAAATTAAAAATTTTATTTACTCATATGATCTTGAAAATATTATGATCTTATTGCAATTAACATAAATAAATTTCATAATAAATATATTTAAAATGAAATTTTTATTTTAGTTGATTCGATCACTAACAATATATTATTAATTTTAATTTCATATTCAATTAATTAAATATTAAATTGAATAATCTTGAATATCCATAAAATTTTCTTTGAAATAGAATATCCATAATATTTATATCAATAATATTCAAATATTTCCATAAAATATTGGAATATATCTGGAACCCAAAGTAAGGTGCCAGCCGCGAGAGCGTGAAAGAATCCATATGTTTTTTTTTTTAATTTTTTTTTTTTTAGAATGAGATTGGGCCCGATATAGTTATCATAGAGATGTGGGTATAAGCCCAAGTTGGACAGTGAAAAAGTTCCAAAATCCCCCAATAATAATAATAATAATAAATATTGCTCCACTTGAACCATGTACAACCCACAATGAACTCAGGATTTTACAAATGGATGCAACTGTTAACAAATTAATAAAATTATATATATATATAAGGATTTTTTACAAAAATATATAAAAAAATAAATTAATTGTAAAAATGCTTATATATCTGAAATATGCATGCATATATCAAATATCTATTATCTATATGTAAAATATTTGTCAATATGTATGTCATATATATGAATTTTTTTTAAAAAAAAGTAGTATTTTCATTAAAAACTTTTTATGAGCTTTCGAGAGGCGTGATCTGATAGAAAGTAACTAATATTTACAGTTGAATGTTTTAAGTTTGAATCTCAAAAAAGATAGGAGGTAAAAAATTAATTTGGATATTAATCCACAAAAAGTAAAAAAACGTAAGTGTGCTCCCACTAACCTTCTTGTACACACAATGTTCATCTTCATTTTTTATGACATGAAATGATTTAATTACTTCATCAAAATGATGATTCCAACTCCTCGAAACTTACTTAAGACCATAAATGGATCTCTTAAACTTACACACTTTGTTCCATTAAAATGTCTTTCTCAATGTTTCCATTAAGAAATGTGATTTTAACATCCATTTTTCAAACCTTATAATCATAGTGTGCTACTATCGCTAATAAAATCCTAATGGATTTAAGCATG
>CAOJBK014094754.1:0-14231 GCA_948294925.1 Codiaeum variegatum | reverse complement strand
GTTCATGACCTCTGGCTTAATATCGAGTATTTTTGTGGAATCCCAAGCAATTGTCACCTTGCTCCAGGCTAAGAATGATTTGACTTCCCCCTTCTTTGTGGGATCTCCCTCTCATTTGTCTGGATCATCCTTATCTCCTCGGCCTCTTTGTCGATCATAGTCTGCTTTTTCTTAACAGGCTCTGCTTTACTCTCTTCGTGTAGAATTTCAAACACATTTAGATCCATGCCATATGGCAAAGGCACTCTTACTTGTCTCCTCCTTACATTCAAATCAGCATTTAAATCATACAGCAAGGGCCTTCCGAGAAATACATTGTAAGCCATGGGGACTTTCACCACCACAAAAGTGGCTATTAAAGTTATCTCCCTTGGTGCCTGGTCCAAAGTGAAAGGTACTACCATTGTTCCTAAAGTTAGGATAATTGTCTGGTCTAAGGTATGGATAGGATTTTCCAGCTTTGTTAGGTCAGACTCTTCCAATCCAATTTTCACAAATGTAACATTCAACAGCAAATTTACTAAAATATAATAATCTATAAAGATTCTTTACACATTATAGTTATTAATGATGCTTTTATGACCACAGGTTTCGCTCTTGGCTTAGGTAGCCATTCTCCCTCTTCAGCTAACCTTTTAGTTTCATTGAAGAACACATACTCTTGCTTCCCTCTAATCTGGGCCAAAGCTTTTACTTGATTGTGACTTAGACGAAATCTAATGGTACACCTATTAGACATGCCATATCTCCCGCCGAATCATCATTGATAATGATGCCTTTGGACATATTCCTATACACCTGACTTATACTAGCTTGATCCTTCTTTACAAAGCCTTTCAAGTACCCTTACTTAATGAGTCTTTCGATTTCTTCCATCAGAGTTATACACTCATTGATGTCATGCCCATATGTGGAGTGAAATTTTCAGTAACAGGCTTTATTTGTTTCATCTAGATCTCCTATGAAGGGTCTAAGATTTTTCCAAATATCCCTATTATGAAATGAGGTGAAAACCACCTCTGGGGCTGCTATTATCGGAGTTAATTTTGAGATCTCTAGAGTGCTTCTACTTCCACTCTTAGATTTTTTAGTTGAACTAGTCACCTCCGACTTTGTCTACCCTTCTTTTTTCTTAGTCTTTCTCTTAGGTTTGAGGGATGTATCACTCATTCATTTTCTAGCCAACTGACTATTCTTATAAGCCTCATGTTTACAGATGTATTTCTAAGCAAAGGCCATTCCTACTTCCAATGTTTGTGGGATTTTTTCGCCGAGTGCTCTAAAGTATCCATCATGGATAGTGCTAATTTGTAAGGCTTCTATCACTTGGGACTGGTTGAGTCTTGTTACCTTCAAGGCCTCCCTATTGAATCAGGCTAGATAATCCCTTACGGATTCGTCCTTTATTTGCTTAACTTGCTCTAAAGCTTGTGTGTTCATTTTAGAGGGTATGCTGGAACTAAAGTACCTCAAGAAACTATTGGCCAGTTGTTTGAAAATTTCCATGCTTCCAAGCTCCAACTCATCATACCATTTAGTGGTTGTCCCTACGAAAGATCCTCTAAAGGCCCTGTATTTTATTGCATAGCTAGTGTAGTGTAATTTCACTGTGTACTTGAGATGGGCTATGGGATCTACACCTCTATAATACTTCTTAATACTAGGAGCTTTAAACTTTTTTAGCATTCAGGACTTAGTAATTTATTTGCTAAAGGGAAACTTCGAAGCCACTACTAAGTTCAAGTCCCTTGGGACTCTCATTTTCTCTTGGAACATCTCTTCCACAATAATGTTTATGACTACATTCCTAATCTCTTGAGGCCTTTATTAGCTTATAGCTTCTTAACCTTCTCTCCTTTCTCTTGGAAAGGGATTTACCTAGAGAAACCATCATATTAATCACCTTCTATTCTTTGGGGGAGCAAGAATGGCCAGCTACTGATTTAGTTCACCTGAAAAGCTCTTCTGTGCTACTTTCCAAGGACTTACTTCTCCTCCTATCTCTTCCTCTTATCCCTGATCTTTCCCTCTCCCTTCTACCATCTTCCACCCTCTCTCCTCTCTCCTCTCTCCCTCTTTCCCCATTTACCCTCACTTCTACTCTAACTCTTCCCCTATGACATCCTTTTACTCTTTCCCCTAGATCGTTATCTCCCATAACCTCCCCAATTACAAACCTTAGTCTGCCGAGTTCCTTTGTCTCCCTTCTCTAGTCCCCATTGTTTCCCTCATTGTTTCCTGTGTCATTAAGGTTGAGGCACTTGTTTACCCTTCAATCATTGGAATTCTCTAGCTCTCTAGGTGGGTTGAAGTCTTTTGATGAGGTTTTTTCTAGGGCTTCTACAACTTGGAGTAGGGTAGTGAGGAGCTAGATAGTTTGGCGTAGGCTAGGTTATAGGTTAACAGAAGTGGTTAGTGTGGGTGGCTGCACATTCTTTTGAGGTGGAGCTATGAGTGGTATTTGGGTGAGAAAGCTTTGGAGGATTTGGACGGGTGTTAAGTTTTCAGGTGTGGGTGTAGTAGTAATTATGTTTGGTGGATTTAGGGAGGTGTTAGCTATATTGTGAGCAAGTATTTGAGTGGTTTCTATTTGGTCTTTCTCCATATTTTCTCCCATTTCAAACTGTAACTTCTTACCTGAGAAACAAGGTAATTTTAGATAAAGGGATCACCTTGAGGATTTAAATGAATAGATTTTCTTTCCCATAAATGGTGGCAATTGATGGGTATCAACCTAATCAACAATGGTGAATCCTCAAGATGAAGTGGTTGGAACAAAGTGGGCTTACTTATGTTGGGCCTCAATGAAAGTTTACGAGTTACGTAGTGAAAGTAAAGGAAATGCGAGAACTTTGGGAAAGACTTCAGTATTTTAGTTTTTTAAAACTTTTGAAAACTTATGTCTTTGTTAAAACTCTTTTAACAAAAGTGGATTAGGAAATTTTCAAACTCATTGAAACATTGCCATAACCTAGGATTTGAGTACTTAAAAATTTTATCAAAACTCTTTTATCAAAAGATTTAGAAATTTTCAAACTATCTGAAAATTGGTTCTATGTTAAAACTCTTTTAACATAGAGGGTTTAGTCATTTATCAAACTCTTTGATAAATGTCTAAACCTAGGTTTGGAACCATAAATTCAACTAAGGATATAATTACCAATTTATGTGCAAAACACAAAATAGAACAAAAGAAAGGTTAGAAACATCAAATACCTATTGCACTCCTTCATTAAGCTTCCCAAATGTGAAGCCTCTAGCTTAAGACACACCTAGCTTTTCCCAAAAGCATGATCTTCTCTTCTTTTCAAGAAACTTGAACCTTGTCTCTTTGGCTGGCCAATTTTTTTGTTTCTTGCTTCTTTACTTGAGAACTTGAGATTAATGGATTAGTTTTGGACTTACAAGCTTCTCCACATTCCTTTCTCAAAAAGAAATAGAAGAAGAGTTTCTACTTGAAAAACTCTACTTCAAAACAAACTTTCTTTCTCTTTTCAGTGTGAGTTTTAAGATTTCTTTTTATAACTCTTAGAGACTTTCTCTCTCTAACCTAAGGAAGAAAAAGATAAATCATTCTCCATCTACCTTATGTCTAGTGTTGTTGTATTAGGCAAAAAGATGATAACATCCTATTTATATCCATACTTCTTTAACAACCTTTCCTTAAATTAAGGAAAAGTGTTGAGAATATAGATTGCTTATTCTAGTTGATAATTGACTATTTGACTAGCTAATTAGTCAGCTAGATTAAGCACAAAATTAGTAGGAATTACCTTTAAACCTTTTTTAATCACATATAATGTGGATTAAGCTAACATCTCATGTCAATCTTAATTATTTTTTTTTATTTGTCCAAAAAAATTTCAATTAGTCATGCCCATTTGTATTTCATACAAACTATGATATAATTGAAATTATCCATTTATGAATTAAACTTTAGAACATGATAAGGTCTTTGTAAATTTAATTTCAAGTATAATTCAAATATCATTAATGATTAATTAAACTCTTTAATGAATCATTAATATGATTCAAGCTATGGGAATTTCTATATGGTGTGTGACTTACTAGGTTCATATTCTAATTAGAAATGGGATAAAGAAAACTATTTTCTTTCCACAAAGTCTGTAAACCTCATTGCACACTCAGTCTTATAGGTCATAAGTGACGCCTAGCATAACATATCATGGCTACCTAATTAGAAATGAATGTCAATGATCATATCCTTGACATTGCATGGACCTTTTAATCATAACTACCATACACTCGAATCCCTTCATTATGAATTTTGAATCTTAGCTAGGGTCATGGAATAGTCAAACCCTATATGCCATATCATATGACTTCTAGGTGTGAGTTCTCGATAAACCCAGTTTCTACTACTAGTGAACTTTATCCACTTCGGATAGAGATTTACATATGAAAAACAACCAGAATTTATAGGATTGTTCCTTGGTTATCCAATTTAATGAATCCTTTCTTGGTTGAACACTTATCCCTACATATCACTGATTATGGCCACCACATGCCATATACCAATACATGACTAGCATTGGTATATAAGCAGTAAAAAATCATAGCCACCAATATGCCATATAACATGTCACCTCAAATCTAAGGATTATATGCATAATCATGATCTAGATGATGTGATATTGACTAGTTGGTAATGACCCATGTATCCATCATCTAACATCACTGTTTAACTTACTCATCCAATGAGCATGTTCATATGTTGTCATAACATCACATGTCTTTAGCATGAGACTCACTACCTCCATAACAGTAAGTATCTCATATCTATCATGGATGACAATAGAGGTGATAATCTTTCGGATTAATGGCGTCCCTACCAATAATCCTATAATCATGAGCAACCTTTAAAGCATCTAATAAAGAGCAATCTCTCACTCATATTCTCAAAGTCTTTGAGAATAAATTTCCTTATAAAATACTTAAGGGACATATATACGTTCGATACAAGAAATAATTTTATTTAAAGAACATATATACTAAAGTCAGTTAGGTTTTCGTTTACATTCACATGTTGAGTGTAAGCTCTAGGGCATACACTGCTAACAAGTGGATCGAATGACTTGATGAAACTAGAGTGAGTCTCCATTGTGTTTAGAGAGGACTAGTTGACATTTTTCTGGATCGAAGTGTTGTGAAAAATGAACCATTGGACTGTCTAGAAAATTAGTGTTTCTGATAAATTTTAGAGGTATCTGGTGTATTGGATCGGTTCTAGTGTGTATTGTGAAGTTTAGAGAGTGTTTAGAAGTCAGAAAATAAGTCTGAGTATGCTTAAAAAAAACTCCCAGAAAATTGTTCTAAAAGTTAGAATTTATGGGAAACTATGCCAGAAACCTTAGAAATCAAAATGCATGTGTTTGGATCAAGCACATGCGTTTAGGCCAAACGCATGTGTTTGGCTCCAAACACATGAGTTTGGCTTAAACATATGCATTTTGGACTTGGTTAACTAGGCCTGATTTTCTAGATCTGGTTTGGTCTGATTCAGTTTAGTTTTTTGAGTTTTCTAGGTCTATTTGAGGTCCAATTTGAATGCAACCGTTGGGCTTATATTAACGGGGCCAGATTTGATGGTACAAAAATTAGGGTTCATAATACCTTATGTGCATAAATTCACAAATTGTAAGAAGGAAATGGATAAGCTTTCTCATGATGGGTACTTATGGTTATCAAAGTGGGATCCTTCTGATTGGAGCAGGTCACATTTCGGAACTCATGCCAAATGTGACTTGCTTATAAACAACTGATGTGAATTTTTTAATAGTTTCATTTTGGAGACAAGGGACAAGGGAATCATTGGGTGCTTAGAGATGGTAAGGCATGAAGTGATGAAGAGGATTTGGGTTAAGAGAGATGTAATGAGAAAGGTCTAGGGTGAAATTTGTCCAAAAATTGCAAAAAAGATTAACAAAAATCAAGGAGTGGTCATGGAATTACACTTCTTTATGGGCTGGAGGGAACAAGTATGAAGTATTTGGACTAGGTGGTAGGTTTGTAATAGACAAGCAGGAAAGATCTTACAGCTGTAGGAAATGGGATTTGACTGCTATCCCTTGTGAGCATGTAATCTGTGCCTTGCTAATCAACAGAGAGAATATTGAAAACTATGTTGATGACTATTACAAGGTGAAAACTTTTCTAAGGGTATACTCATTTTGCATCAACCTAATGAATGGAACAGATATGTGACCCATAAGTGATGAAATCCTATTAAAAGCAACCCCAAACCTAAGCCTAAAAAAGGAAAGAGACAAAAAATGAGAAGGCTTGAGCAGAAGGAGTTGGAATTCATTACCAACAATGGAAGAGTTAGTAGGAAAGGTGGAGTTATTACATGTAAGATTTATGGTGTTAAGGGTTACAATAAAAGATTCCATAATAAAAAATGAAGCTTTTCATATGTATAAAGTGAATTTCATTCGTATATGTGTTTGTATCTAACAACATTAATTAAATCTAGATTTTTTTTAATGCAAGGTTAACAAGAAAAAGAGATCTAGAGTAGCTAACAACATTAGTGAAGAGTTTGTGACACCTCCAACCATTGTCAACCTTATTCCATGCACTGTTCAGTGGATGCCAGATTTGGATAACCTATGTTTGGTTACTTTTTATTCATATTTTTATGCATTCTATGCTAATATAGTAATTGCTAAAATACAGGGTAGCACAAGGGTACAAAATGATTCCATTTTCAATGCTAGTCAATTCAACCAGTCACAGGATCATGAGGTATAGCTCTTATACAAGTTGTGTTCTAATTTGAGTTATTGGTGCTAATACAGTTGCATAATATTACTTGTTCAAACTTCATGATGTAAAAGTCTTATACTAGACATCTGGTTCTACAAACATGTAACTTTTTGAGCATACAAATACTGAGATATCTGGACAAACATTAGACTCAGAAGTATAAAAAACTATGGTAAATATTTAATAGTAATTGCTTACCTTTCAAATCTTGTTCTCACTATTAATTTTAATGCAGGAAGTTATTGATGTACCATTGACTGCTCCTCAGCCATCATAGCAACCAAGGAGAGAACTTAATTTACATACTGGTCAAGAAAGGTATTAAGCTACTAAATATAATTGATGTATTCTTGTTACTTTAGTTGAGTTCCTTAACTTGAATTTATGTGTGAGCAGGGACCTAATAACCCACATGATAGTGATGAAGAAATAGAGAGACTTATTGCTAATGTAACAGACCCAAATCTGAATTCTGAAGAGGAAGAAGATGATTTTGTGTTGGTTGAATAGGTATATGTTCTGTTGGTATATTTTTGTGTTGTTGATGTGATTTTTGTTGGTATATGTTGTGTATTGTTGATGATGTGTTGATTGAGTTGGTTAATGATGTTGGAAAAAATGGAAATATAGTAACAACCTAATGAAAGAAAGAAGCAAAAGAGTCCTACTGTTAGAAGACCTAAAATAAGAGGTGGATTGAGCAGGAGGCCACATACCAAAAATATGCAACAGACTTTGTGTTACACCCCAATTTTGAGTCATGACGGTCCTACGGCATGGGTAAGCTTAAGGCCACCTAACACCCGTAGAACCCTAAATCATAACTCAATATCTCAGCATAAATTATCATATTTAGATATATCAAGTAACCACTAATAATTTATAACACTTTGCTAAGCATACAATTCATATCCATACTCATTAGTCATATAACATTTAATTTTATCAAAAATTTCGACAGAGTTTCGCCTAGACACGAAGGTACCCTCATGCAAGGCAAACTATATCTACACTTCTATAAACATTACATACTCAATTCTTTCAATATCCATCATAATAAAACCACATATTTATCATATTTCATTGCCATATTCATAACATATATATAAGAGTAAATAATACACAAACATATGCTAAATCCCCAAGTATTATGGAGCAATTATCTATTTGACCATTTATATATTACAATAAAACATTACATCATTACTTGAGACTTTGGATGAACAAGATAGAAGTCAACACTCCTTAGGTTCCTTTTTAAAGTCCCTAGTACTTGAAATAATAAGAAATAGTGAAGTGAACTTTCATCTCAGTGAGTTTATGCATATGTTAATACCCGCAGTATAGATCATGGGGGCAAGCAATGAACATATAAAAAAAATGGTTATGAGGTAAAGTAATCATAAATAAAATAAGGATTAGTGACATGTATCTCATATAGATAGAACTAAATCACAAATTTCACATCATATATAATGGGCCGACAGCTATGATTGAGTTGAAATCTCTATGCATATAGTGGAGTAGTGGGCCCATCACTTATAGTGCCGTAGAATACATATGCTTGGCTGGGCATATGGCTAGGGAATCAATCCCTCCTAGGTAGGCTTTGATATTTAAACTATATCAGATCAGTCACTGGTGCACACGATCTACTGATTTCACCCTCATGTACGGGTGTTTTGTCATATACAATGTTCACTAAGGTTTCCATAGGCATATAAATAATGTTCAAATAAAATAGGTCATGTGAGGTGTATCAAGTTTATATCAAAGTCATTTAATAATAATCATTAACCATGTCAATGTTTATAGTAAGTTCATATTAGGGTTTCAATCAAAATTTGGCAAGGTTAAACATTAAGCATTAACATAATGCATTAAATTCACCTCAATTCCACTTTAGCTATTAGCCTTAAGCTAAATTCATGAAAACCTCAATTTAGTTCAATTATTTCCAAACCCTAACCAAGAATAATACAATTCAATAACCTTAAAATGCCAATCAATATACTCAAAATATTAAAGATTAATCCTAACATATACTCAATTCATAGTTCAATATAACCCCTCTAAAAACACTAAACCCTAACTTAAAAATTCATATGATAAAAGACCTCAAAATACAAAAAATTTAATTTCAAAATATGAGAAATTTCATAAGCTTTCCAACGATACCTTATATGCTCAAAACGGAGGTCGGAGTAAGTGAGAAATCACATTTTAGTCGAAGACTAGCAACCTTCACTTCTCCAGTGAGTGCTGGCGTGTCCAGCGGCCTCTAGTGGCTAGAAAGGTACTGTTAAAAATATATCTCAGAGCTTAAGAGGTTATGATGGTGTGTATAGGTGAAAATATAAATGAAGGAGGTCGTTTTGGCTGAAAACAATGACAACACAACTATCTCTACTCTCAACAATAGAGTTCTCTCACTTCTCTCTAAATTCTCTCACTTCCTCTCACTAAAATTCTAGTTTATTGCAGAACATGGCTTGAAGAGGAGACTTTAATACATGTTTAGGAGTTCTATGAAGATTTTAAAGTTCTCTTAACCAATCATGTATCAACATCTATCCATTACTTTATAATAACCAATCAAATAAGACTTGTGGTCTCCTCTAGTTAACATCTAATTTCTCATATTTATATTATCTTATAAGATTAAAATAAGTTCTAAATACATAATAACCTTGTAGAGACAAATTAATGTCCTTAAAATAATTTTTTAATGTAACATACTCAAAATTGTACATAGTATGCGTAATGACTAATCTTATCTTACCATCAAATTCAATTTTAACTATAACTTATTAACTTAATTACATATGGATTACTATCTCCACTAAACACTCTTTTAATCAATTTTCGTCTATCAAATTTCAAGGAAACGGATAGATTGTGAGAAGAATGCGCATGAATAATATGGAAGACTATTTCATATTAATTTGAAATCTAGGTTGTTACATTCTCAACCCCCCTCTAATAAAAATTCATCCTCAAATTAAAAAGAATAGGGATCATAAATTCATACCTTAGATATTAAAAAATAAGTATGAATACCAACCTTTCATGTTCTGTTAACTTTCCTAAGTGTATTCTTCCATCTTATAATTTTGCCACAACACTTTCACTATTGGGATTTACTTATTATGAAGTTTTCTCACTGCTCGATCAACTATGGATGTGTGAGTTTCTTCATAAGTCAAATCTAGATTAAGATCCATAGGATGAGCTTGCAACACATGTGATTGATCAGAGATGTATTTTTGAAGCATGGAAACATGAAACACTAGATGGACACTTTCTAGGCTGGGTGGTAAGGCCAATCGATAAGAGACATCTCTAACATGTTCTAGAATTTCAAAAGTACCAATATATCTTGGTGATAATTTCCTTTTCTTCCTAAATCTTATCACTCCTTTCATTGGATAAATCTTTAGAAACACACGATCACCCACTAAAAATTATAAATCTCATCTCTCCGGATTGACATAACTCTTTTGTTGGCTAAAAGCCATCTTCAACCTCTGTCTAATGAGTGGTACCTTCTCTGAGGTATATTGAATCAATTCAGTCCTTCAACATATTTGTTACCTACCTCATTCCAACACAATGGTGATCTACATTTCTTCCCATATAAAGCTTCATACGGTGCCAATTTGATCATAATGTGATAACTATTATTGTAGATAAATTCTATTAATGGCAGATGTTTGTCCTAATTCCCTCCAAAGTCTAGGATACACATTCCTAACATATCTTCTAGTGTTTGAATGGTTCTTTTCAATTGCCCATCCATTTGAGGATGGAAGGCTGTATTGAAATCTAAACGGGTTCCCAACGAATCTTGTAATTTCTGCCAAAACTGAGAAGTAAATTGAGTCTCTCGATCAGAAATAATAGAAACTGAAACACTATGGAGTCGTACAATTTCATCAATATACAATTGAGAATATTAAGTGGCTGAATAAATGGTTTTCATAGGAAGGAAGTGAGCTAATTTGGTCAATCTATCAACAATGACCCATATTGAATCATACCCACTAGAAGTTCTAAGCAAACTAACTACAAAATCCATTCCTATTTCCATTGTGGTAAAGGTAGTTGTCGGAGTAAAACTGAAGGATTTTGGTGTTCAAATTTAACTTGTTGATAAGTTAGAAATTTCACTACAAAATTTGCAATGTCCTTCTTCATTCCACTCCATTGATAAGATTTTTTCACTTCATGATACATTTTTGTTGCACCAGGATGAGCATTATAGACTGCATAATAAGCTTCCCTCATGATTTGTTCTTGTAGGTTGTCAACTACAGGAACACATAATCGGGTACCACACCTTAATATGCCATCTTCTACTATAAATTCAGGAGCTTTTCTAACTTTCACATCTTCTTTCAACTTTAAGAGTTAAGGATCCTTATCTTGAGCATCTTTGATCTTTTTTGCTAGGAGAGATTTGGCTTGAAAATGAGCTATCAATGCTCTAGATTTAGCCATGTCAAAACGGACTCCTATATTATACAAATTTTGAAGTTCCTTAGCTAAGGTACGTCGATGTACCTGAATATAGGTTAAAATACCTGCTAACTTACGGCTCAAAGTGTCTGCTACTACATTCACCTTCCCTAGATGGAACAAAATATCATAGTCATAGTCTTTCAATAATTCTATCCAACGCCTCAGTCTAAGATTTAGATCCCTTTGTTCAAAGATATATTTCAAACTCTGGTGATTAGTGTAAATCTCAAACCTTTCACCATACAAGTAATGTCTCTAAATTTTTAATGCAAACACAATTACCGTCATTTCCAAATCATGGGTTGGGTAGTTTAGCTCATGCTTCCTTAATTGGTAATAGGCATAAGCTATCACCCTTCCTTATTGCATCAAAACACATTCAAGTCCCATCCTTGATGCATCAGAATAAACTTCATATCCTCCCCCTTCAGTAGGGAGAGCTAAGACCGGAGTAGAAGTGAGACTGGTTTTGAGCTTCTGAAAACTTCCTTCACATTCATCAGACCATTGGAACTTCACTTACTTCTGAGTAAGTTTAGTTAAAGGAGTAGCTATTTTTGAGAAATCATCGATGAATCTTTGATAATATCCAGCTAAACCTAGAAAACTTCTAATCTCTATCAAATTGGTAGGTCTAGGCCTATTTAGAATCGCTTCTATCTTCTTAGGATCAACTTGAAGTCTGTCTTTGCTGATTACATGACTAAGGAAAAAAACTTCTTTAAGCCAAAATTCACATTTTGAGAATTTGGCATAAAATCTATAGTCCTTAAGAGTTTATAATACAGTTCAGAGATGTTGTTCATGTTCTTATTTGCTTTTTGAATAAACTAGTATGTCATTGATGAATACGATAACAAACTTGTCCAAATAGGGTTTAAAGACTCGATTCATTAAATCTATAAAGGCTACAGGAGAATTAGTCAATCCAAATGGCAACACTAAAAATTCATAATTCCCATAATGAGTCTGAAATGTAGTTTTAGGCACATCCTCCTTTCAGATTCTTAATTGATGATAACCCGATCTCAAATCTATTTTAGAGAAGTGACTAGCTCCCTGTAATTAGTCAAATAGATCATCTATTTGTGGAAAAGGATATTTATTTTGGATGGTGAATTTATTCAACTGCCAATAATCTATGCAAAGTCGTAGAGAACCATCTTTCTTCTTGACAAAAAGGACAGGTGCACCCCATGGTGAGCTACTGAGGCGAATGAACCCCTTATTAAGCAAATCTTATAATTGTGCCTTTAACTCTTTTAGCTCAATTGGAGCCATATGATAAGGAGCTATGGAAATAGGATCAGTTTTAGGTGCCACCTCAATCAAGAACTTAATTTCTCTCTCTAGAGGTAACCCTGGAAGTTCCTCTGGAAACACATTAGGAAATTCTTTTACTATAGGAATATGCTCTAACCCAACCATTTCCATACTATCATTTGTGATATATGCCAAATATCCCTGACACCCCTTCCGTAAAAGTTCATTAGCCTCAATGGCTGAAATGAGATTATAAGGAACTTCGCTTCTATCACCCTGAAATTCATAAACTTCTCTAGATGGAGGATGGAACACTACTTTCTTATCATGACAATCAAAATTAACATAGTGTTTAGATAACCAATCCATGCCTAGAATGACATCAAACTCAAGAATACATAGTTCAATTAGATCAGCTTCTAAGATTATATATTTCCACTTTGTATATAGGAAACACTTTTTGAACTAACACTTCCTCCTTAAGAGGGGTAGACACAATAAGAAGATTTACAAGCATATCATATGTAACATAAATTCTCTTAGCAGAGGAAGGAGAAATAAAAGAATGGGTAGCTCTAAAGTCAAATAAAATCGTGCATCAACATTTTGAATAGATAAGGTACCTATGATCATGTTGTTAGACCTTTGAGCTTCATTTTGAGTCAAAACAAACACTCTTTCGTGTTCTTTACCCTGAGGAGCTTGGCTAAAAGTCTATCCCGGAGCTTGTACAGAATTCTTACCCAATTCGGAACTTCTACCATTGCCACCTCTACCTGAAGGTACATTTCCAAGTCTACTCACTTGAACAGTAGGTTGAGATATTTATGGTCTATCAGAAGACAAATATGGACAATCCTTCAAGAAATGCCCTTGATTACCACACTTGAAATATGTGCCACTCTTAAATTAGCATTACCATATATGCTTCTTCCCAAAAGTAGGGCATGGTGAAATGAAGACTCTAGAAAAATCTGATGATGACATATTACGATTCACCTGTGGGCCTGACATAGAAGTATTTTTCTTAAACTATGATCCTCTAGGTTGACTCTTGAATCCCTCTACAGGATAGCTAACTACCAGTGTAGCTTTTCCTCCATCATCATTTTTTCCTTTCTTGAACACATTCCCCTTTGTAGCTTTCTTATTTTGCTCTTTAATAGCTCTATCTTCTATCTCCCTCTCTTCTATCTTCAAGGCTTTATATACTATCTCAGAATATGTTGTGAAATTCTATGAAACAAGAATTTTGAAAATGAAGGAAAATAATCCTCTGTGAAACCATCGAATTAGAGAGGCCTCATCTAGCACTATGTAAGGGGAAAACTTACTCAACTTAGTTAACTTCTTATCATATTCTATAGCTGTCATTCCAGGGGTTTTCTCCAACCTCTCGAATTCTCGAGCTCTAGCTTCTTGCACACTTTCCAATATAAAGGTGCTCATAACCATCTCCTTGTATCTTACCCATAAGATCTCAACATTTCTTCAAAGCATTGGGGTAATACTTCTTTTAAACCAATCCCTTGCACTTTCTTTCATTAAGTACCCACTATATTCAATGGCTTTTCAATCAGAAATACCTATAATCTCAATCTTATCCTCCACATCTTTAAGAAACTTTGTAGGATCTCTATCACCTCAGTACTCTAATG
>CAOJBK014094557.1:0-17965 GCA_948294925.1 Codiaeum variegatum | reverse complement strand
CTTTGAAGTTCATTATTGAAATCTTCAAATACTTTTTCACACTTCTCTAATAACATACGGTCTTCTTGCTCATCATCTCATTCGTTCAAAAATTCAACTTGATAGATGTATTCATTGTTGTAATAATGACTTCCTAGCTGCAACCATTCTTGATTTAGGTAGGAACTCTATTTTTTTATAATACCAATCATACATGGAGAAATTTTCTATAAACAAAATCTAAAACAAACGAAAATGTAAAATAGAAAAAAATAAAGAAAAATAAATGAAAATAAACAAATATAAACAAAAAGACTAGATAAATAATCGCTATTATATCACTAATATTACGAACAAGTATCCCTGACAACGATGCCAAAAACTTGATGTGCTTGGAGCAACATCGGGGATTTTTAAATTTATAATGCTTGACGGCTAGTTCTACCCTAGCTCTAGGCAAGTACACCTATCGTTTGGATAGTATAGCAGTAACGAGGTCGATCCACAGAGATAATGACTCAAGTACTAGATCAAACATAAACTATTGTCAAGTTCACAATTAAGATTTCTTATAATCTATTGAAAACTAACAATTAAAATCCTAATTACTAATTGCTCCCTAATTGAATAGATCAAGAACTTGCAAGACTAAGGATAAAACAAATATGAAATAGAGCATCAACCTAGACTTTGACTCATATTTGACTATATTGAATGGATAACTAATAACTCAATGAAAACTCAAGGCAATCAACAAGTGGATTTCACACAAAAAGTAAGTTTGAATCTTTCTCAAGCAAACAAATTCCTAAGTAAAAGTTGGGAATCTCTTCTCACAACTAATCAAGTAGGAAAAGCATCAAGAATAAGTGAAATAAAACATTACCCTAAGAATCCATACTTCTATCTCTAGCAAGCATAGCAAACCTAACTGATTTTGAGTGTTTAAAACCTAAATTTCTATCTCTAGCAAAGAATAGGTAACAACAATCATCAACAAGCATGCATTGAAGATGAGAAGTATAACAATATTAATCAAAATCAATACTTGAAGAAAATCCTAAACATTCATTGAGGAAAAGAGTTAATTAATCCATGAAAATATCAAATACTCATCTAATCTAGGTAGACTAAATGAGTTTAGTTCATAACAATAAAGAAAGAATAAGAGATTAAAAGAAAAGTGAGATAAACTAAGGAACCTATGAAGAACCCTAGCACAATCCTTCAATTCCCTTGAAAATCCTGCTTAATCTTGCACCCAAATGTGTTTCTCCATCTCCAATTTGCTCCCTTGATCTACAATTTCTTGTTCCTTGGCGGCTTTGAGTCCTAGACCCAAAAAATCCAATACCCTTTTTCTTTCTACAGTTATTTAGCTTATATAGTGCTAGAAAAATCAGGTTCATGGGCAAACTTCATGGGCGTGAACATTGCCCGTGAGATTTCCTGTGAAAGCCCTTGAGAAATAGTAAGCAGCAAGGTGATCACGAGCAATTCTCACGTCTTTGAGGATTGCTTATGTTATGAATTAGGCTTTCTAGTCTTCTATAAAGTTATAGATATTTCTCTCATATTTTTAATGGTACCTATATCATCTTAATTGGAGTTTTTTTTATCTTAAGGTATGATCAAAATATCGAGACTGCCTGTGAAAAAACCTTGAGAAACAGCAAGCTCACTAGCAATCACAGGAAATTATCATGCCTATGAGGATTTATTGTGATCCAAATTAGGCTTTCTAGTCTTCTACAGAGTTTTAGATCTTTCTCTTATCTTTCTAATGGAACCTAGATCATCTTAATTGGAGCTCTTTAGCTTAAGTTATGATCAAAATATCAAAGTACATTTAAGCCCATCACGATCTTACTCCATTTTGCCCTATTAGTGTGCCAAATCCAAATTAATTTACTTCATTTCTTAGCCATTATCTTAGTCTAATTGCATTTAATTTTCTTGTTTTAATGTGTTTCCATCCCTCCTTTCTTAGGCACCACTTATACCGAACTCACCCATGAGCTATCTAAAATGGGATAGATGATTCCGGCATCAAGGAGTTTGATCACTTACACCTATATTACCTCTTTCATTTTAGGATTTAGTCTTCTTTGAGGTTGCACCACTGACTTGTAATCATCCTCCATTAGAATCTTATGGGAGAAATAGGAGGGGTTAATCCCTTTTATTGCAGCTATTTTCCATGCAATCACTCTCTTGTAGCTTTTCAAAAGGCCCACCAACTTTTCCTTTTGCTCTTGAGATATCCAATCATTTAGGATAATTGGAAGTTTTCTTCCCTTCCCCTAAGAAAGCATACTCCAAATGTTCTGAGAGTACCTTAAGCTCTAATTCTGGGAGGGGTCTTCTATGGTAGGTCTTGTTTTTTTTTCCATGGGGCATCTCTATTGGCTCATATGCCCTCTTTATCCCCATGTAATCATTACCCTCCAAGTACTTCAAATCCTACATCACTTTCATGTCTTCTTCCTCTACATTCTCCTGCAAAAGACACCTTTTAAGGGGGGCCTTAAAAATAGGGTTAGTAATGAAGTTGAGGGATTCATGCTCACATAGATCCTCACACGAGCCATCATCATAAAAAACCAAAGGGTGTTTCATTGATTGGGTAACATTAAAAATCACTTTCTCCTCACCCACCCTTAATGTGAGGGTACCCTTATGGACATCGATGATGGCACAGGCATTATTTAGGAATGACCTTCCTAGAATTAAAGAGACACTCGTGTCATCATCCATTTCCAACACAACAAATTAATCGGGAATATGAATTCCCCAACCTTGACCAACACATCCTCAACTATCCCCTTAGGGGAAATAATAGATTTATCCGCTAGTTGAATTGTCATTTGTGTTAGATTTGGTTCCCCGATAGCTAGCTTTTTAAACATATGTTAAGGCATTACACTAATGTTAGCCCCTAAATCCACTAAAGCCCTCTTAACTTCAAGCTTGCCAGTGAAACAAGGAATATTAAAGCTACTGAGGCCTTGTAATTTCTTTGGTAATCTTCTTTGAAATATTTATGAAGACTTCTTGGACAAATGCTCTATAGATACTTCTTCGAGCTTTCTCTTGTTAGAGATTAGCTCTTTTAAAAATTTTGCATACTTAGGCATTTGTGCGAGTGCTTCGGCAAAGGGGATGTTTATATGAAGTTGCTTAAAAAGTTTAGAAAATTACTAAATTGTGCATCCAAGCGGTCCTTCTGTAGACGTGCCAGATATGGCACCCTTGGTTTTTACTCTTTGACCGGTGTTGGTTCCTTTGGTAGCTCTTCTTGCTTGCTTCCCTCTTGCTTTTCAACTTCAACCTCTACTTGGTGGGGTTCTTCATCCTCATTCCCCTCTTTCTCCTCCTTCTCATTCACTTCACCTTCCACCATTTTACCACTTCATAAAGTGATAGCCTTTAACTCCCCCCTCGGATTTACCTCGATGTTGCTAGGTAGTGTACCCGGCTACTGCTCACTCAACATTTTAGTGATTTGACCCACATGGGTCTCAAGATTTTATAGTGAGGCTAGGGTATTCATGTTGATAACAACTTGCTCTTGAAACTTTATGGTGGTGGATTGAATAAACTCTTTCATCATCTCCTCAAAGTTACTTTTATTTGATTAAGGAGCTTGTTATTGCATGGGGGCCTTGATTGAAATCAGGGTGGAGGAGCACTCTACTCATTGTTGTTCCTCCAAGAAAAATTAGGGTGATCTCTTTACCCTGGATTGAAAGTGTTTGAATAGGGGTTGTGTCCTCCCCTTTGCATTCCTCCCATATAGTTCACTTGTTCTTGCAATTCACCTACTCCACTTACATTTACCCTGTTGCACTCTTGGAAGTGTTGATCACCACCACAACTCTCACATACCATAGCCTGTGCTCTAGAGGTACCCACTGTGAACACATCAAATTTCTTTGCTAAGGCTTTCACTTGCGCCGATAGAGAAGTCATAGTGTCGACTTAATGAACACTCCTTTAGAGAGGGAAGCCATTGATAGTAAGACAAAGCTATCTCATCAATCAAGTCTATTAACTCTTTTGGTGTCTTATGCATGAGAGAGCCACCAGCTAAAATCAAATTTTACTTATTTTTATATGTCAACCCATTAGTGAAGCTCTCCATTTGTTGCCAAAAAGAGAATCCATGATGAGGAAACTTTAGTAACAAATCTTTAAATCACTCCCATCCTTCATACAAAGACTCCCCCTCTAATTGAGTAAAAGAGTAGATATCAGTTCTTAGCTTGGCGGTCTTGGCGGGTGGGAAATACTTCTCCAAAAATGCCTCTGCCAATTATTCCCATGTTGTGAAATGGTCCGATAGAAAGGACTTTAGCTATTTCTTTGGGTTATCCCTAAGAGAGAAAGGAAATAACCTCAGTTTAATTGCACCCTCGGTCACCCCATTCATCTTAAAGTGTGGCAAATTTCCACAAAGTGAGGATTCTCATGGGCTAAACCCTCATATTGGCATGAATTCTAAACCATTTGAATTATGGCTAGCTTTATCTCAAAATTATTGGTCTCTACTCTTGGCCATCGAATTTGGCCTCCCACATCATGGAGATCCGCCCTTGCGAAGTCCTTTATAGTTCTCTGGACGGGAGCTCTAACACCCTGACCATTACCCATTCATGGTATAGCTCTTTTGCCTCCAGCATTTCTAAACCCTCCAACATCGTCAGCTTCATGGTTTTCTTCCATGTTGTCTATCAGTACCTCTAGGTCTTTGACCAATATTTCCTCCTCAATATTATCCTTGAGATTGATCGGAAGCGGTTAGTCGCCAGTCAAATCTAACTCCTTTTATTGTCATTCCCATCTCAAAGTTCTTTCCTATTTTAGATTATAGGGGAGAATACCTGAGGAGTTAGCTCTAGTCATACACGTACCTGAAACAAAAATTGAAGAAGAACCAAAAATTAAATAACAAAAAAATAAAAGGCTAATCAACATCTTTGGTTTTATTGCTAGTGTTAATTGTATTCGACCGTACAGAATCCCGGCAATGGCACTAAAAACTTGATGTGCTTTCGCCGCAACACCCGCAAGTGCATGGGGTCATACCAAGTAGTATAACCAGTGAATACCGATATCATTCTCCCAAAGGATTGGATAATTTAGTTAATCAAACACTAACTCAATCACCTGGACTGTTATCTAGCTCACAACTGATTGTTTGGATAATGATTAAAAACTAAACTAAACTTTAAAACAAAAATTTACTAATTGATAGCTATCAGAAAATAAACACAAGGACAAGATTTAAAGAGAAAACATCTACCTAGACTTTGAATTGAATTTAACTATTTTAAATGGACAATCAACATAACAAGTGGTTTTTCACACAAGAGGTAAGTTTGAGTCTTTCTTAAGAAAACAAACCCTAATTCCTAAGTAGGGGTTGGGAATCTCTTCTCACAACCAATCAAATGGGAAGAGTATTAAGAATAAGTGAAATAAACATAACCCTATGCATCCATACTTCTATCTTTATCAAGCATAGCAAGCCTAATTAATTATGAGTGTTCAAAACCTAAATTTTCTATCTCTAGCAAAGAATATGAAATAAATAATCATCAACAAGCATGCACTGAAGATGAAAAGTGTATCAATATTAATCAAATCAATACTTGAAGAAAACCTAAACATTCATTGAGGAAAAGAGTTAGTTAATCAATATAATTATCAAATACTCATCTAATCTAGGTAGACTAGATGAGTTTAGTTCATAACTACCACAAGATTACTACTGAAAATAAAAGAGAAAGAGAAAAGAGTTAAGAATTCCATGTGATTTCTTAACATTTATACCCAAACCCTATCTATCCTTGTTGAATCTTAAGGAAAGTTTGATGAAATCTTAATCTTGATCTTGTAATCTCTCTTAAACCTTAACTCTCGATTTGTGTTTTCTCAGAAAATTCACTCGTCTAAGGTTCTAACCTCAGAAAACTCGAATAGTAAAAAAGTCTCTATCTTTTGCAACGTTTTGGCTTTTATAGTACTGGAAAATTGAGGGTCACAGGCAATGCTCACAGGCATGAGCATTGATAGTGAGATTAGCCTCTGAAATCCCTTAAGAAATAGTGAGCTGTAGAGTTGTCATAGGTAATGCTCATGGGCGTGAAATTTACCCATGAGCCATTTGCTGCTCACTGGACTAAAATTATGCTTATCTTCTAGGTCATGGGCAATCCTCACGCCCGTGACCATTGGCAGTGAGGTGCCAGACTTCTCATTTCCCTTTATTTTTGCTCCATTTTCGCTCCCTTCTCTGATGTTTGACTCCATTTACATCTAGATTAACACTTAAGCAAATATAAATTGAAAACACACTTAAACAAATAGATTAAATGCAACTAGACTAAGATAATGGCCAAGAAATGAAGTAAAAACTAAGTATAAAGGGCCATTATCACTTAGCCTTTTAACATGAGCTAAACACTCCAAATGGTAACAGACTTAAGATTTGTTATTGTACCATATCTCATATGGATTTATAGAAACAAATTAGGATGAAATTCTATTAAAGATGTAGGAAGCTACCTCACTTGCTAATCTCAAGAAAGAAATTTACAAATAGTTATAGTTCATTATTAAATATACCTTATCTCATAGGGTATGATCTCTTTTAGATATACCGTTTGGTTATGGCATTCCAAAAGGGATATTTAATATTATGCCATTTGTCTTTTAGAAGTTTTCAAAATCCATTCTAAAGGATTTACTCCCTCGATGTCATCGATGGTTTTAATATCGTTAGATGTGTGTTATTCAACTTTGTTCATGAATTGTTTGAACTCTTCAAACAACTCATGTCTATATTTCATCAAATAAACATGCTTTAATCTTTAAATACCATCTATAAATGAGATGAAACACAGTTCATCAAATAAATATGCTCTAATCTTGAAAGATCATCTGTAAATGGGATAAAACATAGATACCCTCCTTAATCCATTTTTCTAAATAGATCACATACATCTCATGTATGAATTCAAAAATTCATTTATCTCTTCCATTTTGTCTAACAAATGGTGAACTAGTCACTTTTGCCTTTGATGTAAGATTCATAAGTCAGAATAGGTTCACTTCCTGTCTAGGATCCTTATGTTCTCCAACCTTATAATCTTTATCTTTGGCTAAATGACTTAGTCTAAGTGGCTAAATTAATTTTTGAAATAGGATTAGGTTTAAACCATGGCATTAATATTACTTAAGCTTAGAGTTGTTTTGTTGTTCCATTACCTCATAATAGTAACAATTAAGTACAGTCTATGTCAATAACTCTATTGTGACAATAAAGACATATGTCTTAAATTCTGAGTTCATAACTCATATTAGTTAAGAAATAATGTTTTAATTACATTAGGTGCATCCAAAATTATTTTTCAACAAAACATGGTATCTCATATCAATAGGGTTTAATCCAATTGCTCTTGAAACAACACTTGTTCCAATAATTGAATTAATTCCCTTTTCCCAAACTCTTATTGTTTGCTTTTACCTTCACAAGGTTAATGTAATCAATAAATGAACTATATGGAATATGAGAAGTAGAACAATTGAAAAATTATCCATTTTTCAAGGTCCATTAGCTCTTAGTCTTACTATTGTCCTTAAGGTATTTTAAATACCTTTGACAACATACTTCTAATTTCCCAAAGCAATGGAAACTCTTTCCTTTGCTATGTGAGAAGCTTCCTATGTGGATTTATTTATCCATACTTATCTCATAAGTTAGGAAAAATTATAGGTTCCCAACCAATCCATATAGTTTGGCCCCTTGAATTTTATTCATTAGTTATGCTTATTTAGTGGACGAGATTCATTCATGTTATCAGACTAATCAGAGAAAATAATAAGATCATTTTATTTTATGTGAAATGTAAATTTACTATTTGATTTGGTCTTTAATTAAGATAGTACTTCCACTAACTTGGCGAATCCTACACTTCCAAAATAGGAAACGAAGATTCCATTGGGGTGAATCTCTAGTGGGTCAATTGAATTCTTGCAAGGTGAACAACTCCTATTCATCAATCCCACAAGCTACACATTATCTTTCTAAGGATTGATTTCTTGCAAGTGATCAACTCTTGTTCATCACATCTCATGTGAGATTCAATCTATTAGCTCCTAATGCTTCCAACATTAGGTAAACATTGCCATTATTGGCCTTTCACATTATTTAAGTCAAACCCATTAGACCAGTGAGAATGACGATTTGAACATCGTACAACTCAGGTACGCATTGTCATTCTTGCCATACAATGTATCTCATACTCACAACATCTCATGCTATACAATGAATTCTAGAAAATAATTTTGGAAACATGTTTCCAAGATTCATTGCTCCAATGGAGAGCCACAATTTAATATCAATCTTTGGAAGATTTTTGGGTCTTATTAAATTAGGTCTCACTTTTCACATTATTCATTTTATATACATCTCATGCATAATATATATCTCATATATATCAATAAAATGGACAATAATACACATATGCATGATCATGGACTTAAGGCCTCAATTCCTAACCACAAGGAATGAGAAAGGGTTTTAGGTTATCAAATTACAAGAATTCTAAGATTACTCTAATCTTCATCCTCCCACTAAGCATCTTTATGGGTTGAACCATCTTTTGCTCTTACATCTCCACATCTCTTGTATATAATATTTATCCTTCGCATACTAAGGCAAGATTACAAAGAAAAGATTGCCTTTATGCTTAATGAATTTGAAATCCTAAATTAGTAATTAACTCTTAATTACAATCCCTTATATAATAAAAAAAAATTACATGCCCCACAATATCAATTGTTAAGTTAAAAGTCCATGATCACCCATTCATGCCATTATAAACACGTAATAATAATATATAACTCTTATACATTAGGAGTGTGTTTAGGTACTTCAACCTTTTGGAACTCTTCCAAAACTTGAATATCTCATATTCATTTCTTTGAATTACTCTAATATGCTTATAAGAGACATAAGACAATGGCCAAATAGCATCCCAAACTCTTTGAGATAAGTAACTTTGGATTAAAAGTATTAAACTTCAAAATCCCGAATACTATGTCATCACGGGCGTGAGGATTGGCCGTGATGTGCAATTTTCCAAAATCCAGACTTTTATGTACCAGTCATGGGCAAAAATCAAGGGCGTGATGGCCCTCACAGACAATCATCACGGCCGTGAACATTGGCTGTGACCACATAAGAGCTTACTGCCAACACTACAACACCTTAACTTCCAGTCACGAGCGTGAGGATTGCCTGTGAAGGTCTTATGGGAAAACTTCACGAGTATGAACAAAGGTTGTGACTGAAGAAAAATACCTTCTAACAAGGTACAAAACCTACCATTTATATCATGGGAATTGCTCACGGGCATGAACATTGGCCGTGACTGAACAGGAAGTACCTAATTTCTGCTTCATGGGCAATAGTCATGCTCGTGAACATTTCCCGTGAAAGCCAAAATTTGCATATTATGACAGCTTTTGCCTCTAACAAACATGCCAACACAACCATGGTTTTTCACAATAAATTGGGTGACTTTGATACCACTTGAAGAATGAAATGCATTATGAGCTACGCAGCGGAAGCAACTAAAAGGAAAGGGAAACTAAACCCTAGGGAATAGAATTCGAATTCCATTTTTCAAAACTTTTTCGAAAACTATATTTTTCTAAAACTCTTTTAAAAAAATTAGGTTAGGCAATATTTCAAACTCTTTGAAACTTTATCCTAACCTAGGGTTTGAGTAAAAAACATTTTGTCAAAACTCTTTCAACAAAATCCTTTAAAATTTTCAAACACTTTGAAAATCAATTCTATGTCAAAACTCTTTGGACATAGAGGGTTTAGTCATTTATTAAACTCTTTGATAAATACCTAAACCTATGATTGGACCCATAACTTCAACCAAGGAAAATCTCACCAATTGTGTGTAAAACAAAAGTTAAACAAAGAAAGGTTTGAAGTAAAAATACATTTTGCCCTCCTTCGTTAAGCTCCCCAAATGTGAAGCGTCTAGCTTGAGACATACCTAGCTTTTCCCAAAATCTTATTCTCCAATTCTCTTCAAGAAGTTTGAATCTTCTCTCTTTGGTTACCCAAATGTTTGATCCTTGCTCTTTTACTTGAGAACTTGAGACTTGAAGATTGGCTTTGTACTTGAATGCTTCTCCATACTTCTTTCTCAAAGGTTAATTGAAGATGAGTTTGTATTTGAAGAACTCTTCTTCAAAACAAACTTTCTCCCACAATTTTATGTGAATTTGAGGCTTTCTCTCTCTCCAACTCTTAAAGAGCTTCTCTCTCTAACTCTTGGAGAAGATAATAGAGGAAGAAGATGATGAATAGTGATGCACCATCCCTTTTATAACCCATACCCACTCTTTTCCTTTTCCTTAAATTAAGGAGGAAAAAGGGGAATTGTGTCTTATTGACTATAATTAGTTAATTAGTCAATAAGATTAAGGCTATAATTAGTAGAAATCACCTTTAAACCTTAATTAACTACATCTCATATGGATTAAGCTAACATCTCATGTTAAGCTTAATTATTTTAATTGTTTGTCCAAAATCATTTCAATTAGTCATACCCATTTGTATCCCATACAAACTAAGACATAATTGAAATTCCCTTTTTGTAAATTAAACATTAAGACATCCTAGTATCTTGTAAATTTAATTACATGTTCAATTATATCATTATTAACAAGTTATTAAACTCTTTAATTAATCATTAACATGATACATACAAGCTAATGAGAATCACCATATGGTATATGACTTATTAGGTTCATGTTCTAATTAGTAATGGGATAAAGAAAACTCTTTTCTTCCCACCAATTGTGTTAACCTAATTCCACACTCAGCCCCATAAGTCGTGAGTGACGTCTAGCATAACATATCACGACTACCCAATTAGAAATGAATGTCGGTGATCATCCTCGACATTAGTATGGATCTCTAGATCATAATTACCATGCACTCGAATCCCTTCATTACAGATTCTCATTCTTTGCTAAGGTCATGGAAAAAGTCAAACCCTATATACTAGATCTTATAACCTTTATCCGGTTTTAGTTCTCGATAAACTAGTTCCTACTAAAAACTCTTTCTAGTGAACCTTATACACCCTAGCTAGGGATTTGCATATCAAGAATAATCAAAAGTCATAGGATTCCTTCCTTGGTTACCCAAGTTAATGAATCCTTTCTTGGTTAAACACTTATCACAACATACCACTGATTATGGCCACCACATGCCATATACCAATACCTGACTAGCATCGGTATGTAAGCAGTTGTTAGCAATGTATACCTTAGAGTATGTAATTTATATATCTATTTGTAAACTTCATCCATTAATGGCTATTAATATATATGTTTTCATTTAATGATTAGTTTCATTTAAATGTATTATGTATATATGTTCCTTAAGTTCTATGTAAGAGAATCTATTCTCAAAGAGTTTAAGAATTTGGAGATATATTCTTTTTGTCATAGACTTTAAAGATAGTTCATAGTCGTCAGATTATTGGTAGGAACATCAATAATCCTAAGAGACTTTCACCTCTGTTGTCATCCATGCCAAGTATGAAATGCTTATTGGTATAGAGGTAATGAGTCTCACACTACATACATATGATGTCGTGACAACACATCGACACTCATGAGATGAGTAAGTCGAACAATGACATTAGATGATAGATATATGGGTTTTATCCACTAATCAATATTTGATCATCTAGATTGTAATTGAGCATATAATCCTTAGACTTGAGGTGACATGTTATCTAACATATTGGTGGCTATGGTTTGTTACTGCTTACATACCGATGCTAATCAAGTGTTGGTATATGGTATGTGGTGGCTATAATTAGTGGTATATTGAGATAAGTGATCTCCAAGATATAATTCATTAACTTGGATAAACAAGGAAGGAATCCTATAACTTCTAGTTGTTCTCAATTCATAAATCCTTGGCCAAGATAGTAAAGATTCACTAGAAAGATTTTCTAGTTGGAATTAGTTTATCTAGAATTAGAACTGGATAGAATTCATATGATCTAGTATATAGGGTTTGACTCTTCCATGACTCTAGCTGAGATCGGGAATCCGTAATGAAGGGATTTGAGTGCATTGTAATTATAATCAAGAGATCCATGAAATGTCAAGGATTTATCACCAACATTCATTTCTAATTAGGTGGTTGTGATATGTTATGCTAGACGTCACTCATGATTTATGGGACTAAGTATGAATTGTGGATTACACACTTAGTGTGAAGAAAAGAGTTTTCTTTATCCCATTGCTAATTAGCACATGGACCTAGCAAGTTAGACACTGTAAAGTGTATCCTTTGGCTTGGTTTTTAATCATGTTGATAATTGATTAAAAAGTTTAATTAATTATTAACTTACATTGGGTTAAACTTATAATTAAATTTACAAAGATCCTAGCATATCTTGAAGTCTAATTTACTAGGGGATTTATTCAATTATGTCATAGTTTGTGTTAGATACAAATGGGCATGACTAAATTGATATGGACTATGGTTGATAATAATTAATCAACATGAGATGTGATTAATTATAGGAAAAGATGATTCCTACTAATTAGTTATCCTATTTATTTTGATTAATTGATTATTAATTTATTCAAATAAGTCAAAGGATGATAGAGTAAGAAGCCATCATCTTTGACTTACTCTTTCTTAATTAATTTAAGGAAGTTTGGTGGAAAGTGGTATGAGTTAAAAATTAGTAGGCTTTTATCATTCTTTGGCCAGCCAACACTTAGGACTTTCTTTACTATTCATCTTCTTCTTCAAGAAGTTAGGAAGAGAAACTCTCAAGAACTAGTGAGAGAAAATTTAAAATTTTCAAGTGTGTTCTCAACCAAAGTCCAAACACAATCTCTAAGGTCTCAAATTCTCAAGCAAGAAACAAGAACCAATAAATTGTGCAACCAAAGAGAGGGTTCAAGTTTCTTCAAGGAGGAAAGGAGACACAAGCCAAGGGATAGCTTCGGTGTGAGTAAAACTAGAGGTTTCACACTTGGGGAGCTAAACGAAGGAGGGAGTTGAGGTATATCATACATTATAACCCTTTTTATTTCTATTGTGTTTTGCACAATAATTGGAAAGATTCTTGATGTTGGGTCCATCTTAGGGTTTAGTAATTTGTTAAAGAGTTTAATGAATATCTAAACCCAACCATGTCAAAAGTGTTTTGGCATGGTAAATGTTCCATAAAAGTTTTGAAAACCAAAAATCGAGTTACATCCGATTTTTTGCAAAAATAAAAAAAAAATGATTGAAAAATTATGGAAAAATTGGTGGAAATTTTTTTTTATGCTTCTGCTTCTCAACTTTGTATTCGCCATTCAGTAATAACAAACTATAGCCACCAATATGTCAGATAACATGTCACCTCAAGTCTAAGGATTATATGCACAATCAAGATATAGATGATGTGATATTGACTAATAGGCAATGACCCATGTATCCATCATCTAACATCACTGTTCAACTTACTCATACTATGACTATGCTCAAGTGCTGTCACGACATCGTATGTCTATAGCATCAGACTCACTACCTCCATGCCAATAAGTATCTCATACTCATCATGGATGATAACAGAGGTGATGGTCTTCCGGATTAATGGCGTTCCTACCAATAATCCTATGACCATGAACAACCTTTAAAGCATCTGTTAAAAGGAAAATCTGTCACTCATATTCTCAAACTCTTTGAGAATGGATTCCCTATATAATACTTAGGGACATATATACATTCAATACTAGGAATTTTTTTACTTAAAGAACTTAAATACTAAAGCCAGTTAGGTTTTCATTTACATTCATATGCTGAGTGTAAGTTTTAGGGCATACATTGCTAACATCATGGTCACCGATAGCAGAGGAAGAGCTAAAATGGATGAGGATACATTAGACGAGGATGAATCAGCTTGGTCATAGGGGGTAAGAAACATATTAGATAGAGCTATATTCAAATTCAATGTCTACATAGCACTAAGGGATCTCAGATATACCAAATGAATGATTAATTTTGAAGTACCTATGGAATCTCCTTTATTAGATGAGATAATAAACACCATGTATCCTCTGAGGTTCAAGATACCAGTGCTAGAAGGATAGGATAGAAACAGTTGTCCTAAAAGTCACATCAATAAGTTCAAAACCAACATTAATGCACAGAACACTAATGATGCGGTATTTTGCAAGTTATTCCCATCTTCCTTTAAGGAGATAGATTAGGATTCGTATTGTTCTCTCCCGCCAAGAACAATCAAGTCCTTCAAGCAATTTGTGAAATTATTTTAAGCTCATTTTGTATTAGCAATATTTCAAAAGAAAGAATCCATTGATCTAAGTTATATTAAGAAGAAGAAAAAGGAATCTCTTAGGGATTTCATCAAGAGATTCAACAAGGAGGTGAATTTGGTATATGGGCTAGATCTAACAATTGTAATTTTTACTTTAAGGCATGGCATCAATTGCAGGGCTTTAAAGAAATGACTCATCAAGAAATCACCTCAGAGCTGGATTATGGCTGTGAAGATAGTGTTTATCCATATTAAACTTAAAGAGGTTCTCAACGATGATAATAAAGGAGCAGGGAAAAAGTCAAGATCAAAATCCCTAGATCGGTCAGAAACCCCACCTCGAAACTCTTCCGAGCACAAAAAATATGATAGAAATATAGAAATCTCTAGATGATCAATGCCTTAAAGATTCAACCCTTGACATCAATCCCCATATACACCTTTAAAGGAAGCAAGAGCCAATATTCTAATGTAAATTAAAAATTCAGGGCAACATGTGCAGTGGTCGTCCAAAATGAGTGAAAATTCAAAGGGTCAGAGAGATAACAATAAGTATTGCGAGTTTCATTATTCACCTCAAAATATACTATAAAATAATGACCATAAGTATACGGGCTATTGTAGCACAGGATGAGAACCCAAGGTCATATTCCCCTACGGAACTCGCGTCAGCTTATTGATTTGTTTCAGAAAGTGCAAATAAAAGTAAAAGAATTTTGGTTTAGAAATAAAGTAAATAATGAATTCTAAATCAAGAAAGTAAAGGATGTGATATGCAATCCATAGTCCATCCTCTATGATATTAAGCAATTGGTTCAATGATTTATGTTAAAGTAATTCATCTTTATTGTAATCATTCAATTAGAGCTTATTCTACTAGCTATCACATTTATAGAAATAATAAAAAGAAAACTTACATTAATGAAAGGATTTAAGACTAAAACTTATATTCCTAATTCATTTTAGAATCTCAATTGAATAGTTCCGAGTTTGGATTTCCACTCTCGCTAAATTACTCAAACCCTAAATTAAACTAATTAGTGATCAAGCAATTGTTTATAATCGTTAATCCAATTCAATCAAGCAAGATTTTAACACAATGAAAGAATCCAATTACTATTATTCATATCAAGACTACTTAATACTCAATCTCTAGACAAAAACAAGTTTAGTTCATGATTGATTTAAAACTCAATAAATTCACAATAATTCTAAGAGAAATCATGCTTAATCTCCTTGATGCAAAGAAAATCCAAAATTAAAGTAATTAAGCTAAGAAAATAAACCTCAATTAACAATATAAAATCCCAATCTCCTTGGAGAAATTCAACTTCAATCTTTAACACAAACCAAATTAAAGAAAAACAAATGAAAATAAATCTCTCAAAGTTAATCTCAATCCTCTCTCTATTCTCTAATCTCTCCTCCAATCTCTTCTCCCAAAATTTAGTTTTTATATAGTGTATCCTTGAAGGCTAGGGTAAAACTTGAGTAGTAAACCTCTTAAAAGATCCTAAATAGGAAATAAATAACTCAAAACTCGTAATAAAAATTACACTAGTAAAAACATTTAGATTTTAGGCTAGAAAACATCACATTTAGACTCTATAGTCTTTATAAAAGTTGTAGATCATTCTCTTAGCTTTTCATCGGTACCTTACGAACCTTAATCAGACATATATATCTTAAGTTATATTTAAAATACTCCAAAGAGTCAAAGTTGTCAGATTTCAGTCATGTCCGCACGACCCGTGCATAATGTGTTCCGCCCAGTGTAAATTTTTGTAACTCATAATTCCAGGCTTAATTTTTAATAGTAAAGTGCATGGGTCTCCTGCATGGCCACATGGTGGATCCACACAGCTAGTGCCATCTAAAAATGCTCCAAACATTGCTCATTTCAAATCCATTTGTTCGAGAACTCCATCTTTCGATCCAAATGCTCCGGTTTTGTACTAATTCCCGACTTTCTCTAAAGTACACTCAATAAATACATTAGATGCAATTGTTGGGTAAAAATAAACTCAAATGTTAAATAAAAATATATATAATTATGCAAAAAATAACTCCCCACACTTAAACTTTTGCTTGTCTTCAAGTAAAACAGAATAATGACAACTATTAGATAATATAACTCTCTCGATCAAACTATGTAAAACCAATTTTTAAATTTTTAATCCAACTATTCAAATAAATTAAAATCAAAATTTAATTAGTTAATTAACTAAATTATGAACTTAGAATCCAATTTCAATAATTTTAGTGATATTATAGTATAACCAATCATCAAAATTCGAGTTAAATGAATGAGCAAAACTTATTTTCATGCAACAAAGTTAAAATCAGGAAAATAAATGTTTTTATTCTTAGGAATTAATTCATTCTTTTTTAAAACAACATACATGTCATGCAAATTTAAACTTTTAAGCACATGCATTTTTTCTTTCTTTTTTACTTTTCATTCACATCAAGGAGCTCGACTTAACTGATTTCATCATTTGCCTTTTGAGGTGATGATAAATACTTTGTGGTGTTGACCCACGGTTACTCAACTTATTGCTTACATTAGTTTGATATAATTCCAAGCTACAAGAATTACTTTATGGTGTGTGACTTACTAGGTTCATGTTCTAATTAGCAATGGGATAAAGAAAACTTTTTTCTTCCCACCAAGTATGTAATCCACAATCATACTTAGTCCCATAAGTTATGGGTGACGTCTAGCATAACATATAATGACTACCTAATGAGAAATGAATGTTGTCGATAGTATCCTTGACATTTCATAGACCTCTTAATCATAATTACAGTGCACTCGAATCCCTTCATTATGGATTCTAAATCTTAGATAGGGTCATGGAATGGTCAAACCCTATATGCCATATCATATGACTTTTATCCAGTTCTAAGTCTCGATAAATCGAATCTTACTATAAACTCATTCTAGTGAATCTTTACTACCTTTGCCAAAGATTTAAGTATCAAGAACAACCAGAAGTCATAGGATTCCTTCCTTGTTTATCCAAGTTAATGAATCCTTTCTTATAGATCACTTATATCAACATATCACTGATTATGGTTACCACATGCCATATATCAATTCTTGGATAGCATCGATAAGTAAGCAGTAACAAACCATAGCCACCAATATGCTAGATAACATGTCACCTCAAGTCTAAGGATTATATGCACAATTATGATCTAGATGATAAGATATTGACTAGTGGATAAAACCCATGTATCTATCATCTAATTTCACTGTTTGACTTACTCATCTTATGAGTGTCCACGTGTTTTCATGACATCACATGTCTGTAGTATAAGACTTACTACATCCATACTAACAAGTATCTCATATTTGTCATTGATGACAACAAAGGTGACATTCTTTTCAGATTAATGATGTTCCTACCAATAATCCTATAACTGTGAACTTACTTTAAAGTTTATGACAAAAAGAATCTATCTCCATATTCCCAAACTCTTTGAGAATAGATTCTCTTACATATGACTTAGGAAACATATATGCAGTAAACACTAAAATGAAGGCAATCATTTAAATGAAAACATATATATTAAATGCCACTGTT
>CAOJBK014094522.1:0-20335 GCA_948294925.1 Codiaeum variegatum | reverse complement strand
GGATCCTTACAGGAATATCATTGATAGAACACTTTATGGCGCATTCAATTCTCCTCTGCATAAAGTTCCAACATTTGATCCTTGAAAGGTTTTAAAATTTCCATGCCATTCATTCACTGAAAGTGAATTGTGTACAAAATCAAGTACATATTGTGTACAAAATCAAGTACATGTAATTAAAAAAAATTTACTATTGTCCACATTCAAGTTCTCTATTGTAGTATGATGGTTGATTATATGATTTAGTTTTTAGCACAAATACAAGGTAATCCTACCTGTTAGGATTCGACAATTTTTATGCTAGACCTGGGTGCAAAAAGCATGTTGCTCTCGGATCATTTATGTTTTATATAATTATGCGCGCTCAATTAATAATAGGATATAGTGGTATGGTGAAATTACTTTTTTTTTTATGTTGGCCTACTTCCTTTTTTAACTTACATCCTCATTTTTACTTTTTACTCTTTTTTTTTCATTTTTACAGATTTCTTTTTTTTTTTTTTCCTTTTTTCATTGAATATAATTTTACATAATTTTTTATAATAAATATTCTAATTATTGGTAATGAATTACTTTTTTTTAATAAATATAACTTTATACATATCACTGGTTTTTATAGAATTTCTTTCACATAGCTGGTAGTAGTTTTATTAGTTGTTTATAATGAATATTCATTTTTTAGTAGTAAATTTATTTCTTTCACGTAGTTGTTGCATGTAAATTTTCAAACTTGCGGACGTATCAGAAGATAAGTTCCTCAAATGTAAAAATTATGACTTCTAATCAAATGTTGCGGATTTTCAAACGCCTTTATCACAATTTGTTTGGATTTCACTAAGTTTAGATTGCGAAATAAAAATAAAATTTGAAAATGAAGAGTGCAAACATGGTTGTATTGATTTCTTGGAAGAAATTCATGATTACATTAAATTAAAAAAACATCAAGTAATACTTTAAAAGAGTGAATACAGTAAGATTGTTTAAGAAAAAACTAAATTTAAAATTAAAAGTTGTGAAGTTGAAAATTGATTTGATTTTGATATTAGAGTTGATGTTAATTGTTTGATGATGATTATATTGATGTTGGGATAGATGCATAGCCGATTCTTGTGGGAGGCGCCATAGGCTTGTGCTTAGGGCCACAATAAATTGGAGGCATAATATATATATATATATATATATGTGTGTGTGTGTGTTTGTGTGTGTGTATGGGTTCTATTATAAAAATGTGTTAGACAATTATTTTTTTTTGTCTACTATTTCTTTCATCTTGTTTATTGTTTTAAAAAAATACATTGTTTTTAATTTATCATTAATATTCATAAAATTCAATTAGTGAGAGAAATTCAAAAGTAATTTTCTCATTAAATTTTAATTTATTTAATTTTATGATATATTTAGTTTGAATCAAACTTTTGAATGAAAGAATAATGACCCAATATATAAATTATAAATATGAAAAAATAGTTTGACCATAATAATTAAATTGAAAATTTTGCACACTAAAGACGAGATTATATTCAGATTTTTGGAGTTTTTTCAAATAACATTGAAATGTTTAGTTCATTTGATTGTATATGTTTTGAATTAGTTTATTCTTAATATATATATATATATATATATATATATATATTATCATTAATAATATTAAATTTTAATAATACTTAGAACTCTCGTATATGAAAAGATTATTAAGGGCTACCAACTTAGTTAGAATTCTAAGGTGCAATCATTGATTCTGAAGACTGTAACTTTTATCTAAAAAAAATTGCAATAATTTATTTATATCTAAATTAATTATTATATTACATTTTAAATTTATTGAACCTATAGAATTTAATTTAAAAAATATTTCTATAAGACCTATTTTTTTAGAAATATCTTGGGCATTTAAAATTCTGGAGACGGTCATGGATAGATGCTTCATCTGTTTCTGCAATGTAATTTATACTCTTTCTCTAACCAGAAGATAGAACATTATAAGCCATCTGAGGAGGAAATAAATTTTTAATTATGAGTGTTATGTGTCTTTATCCCAATGTTGACTTATCATTTGAGCTTTTAGTTAGACTTAATAATTATTTGAATTATTAAACTCAATAAATAAATTATTTTAGACTAATAAATATTTAATTTAATTAATTTATTTTTAAAAATCTAAAATTTATTTTTAAAAATAAATAATATTTTTAACATATTATAAATTTGATTCAAAACTTATAAATATATAAAAATAATTAAATTTGTTTTATAATACTACATAACTGAGGTAATGGTGGAATTCCACCGACTTCAATTAAAGGCCCATTTAAGTTTCTAACTTGCTTTTAATAATTTTTTTTTGCAAAATACAACCGCGATGTTGTGTTGTAATGGTGGAGCATATGCCCACCTTCACCCATTCAAGACCATTTCTCCATCCTTTCACTTGCAATTATATATTTTTTTGAAATTGCTATTACACAGAGCAAGTAATTTCATTCATGAAAAGTAAGCTTCAAAATAAAATCTTACCAAACTCTCTCAAAATCAAAATATTTCAATTTCAAATTTAAAACTTCCATTTAACTTCCCTTTTAATTCTCCAAATCCATCTCCATTAAATTCTCCTTCTTTTTACAAAAATCCTCCTTTTCCAAAATTTAAAAACTTTTTTTAAAAAAAACAAATCTCCTTTTTCTTTCTAAACTTTCCTTTTCTCAAAAATCACAAAATAAAAAAATCTCTCTCCTCACTTCACAAAAACTATCGTTAATACCTCATCGAAGTAGGCGGACCACTGCTTCCCCGCCACCAGGCGACTCAGTCGGCGCCGAACGGAGCAGCTCAGCAGCAGAATGACAAAAATAAATCGAGGGAGAGGAAAATGTGTGGCACATCGTCGTCGCTCCATCATCCCCCGACACTCCTCACCGTCGGTCGCTGGACCTCCTCCAGCCACTTTTGCCTGCCACAGCTAACCACTCGACGTCGCCAAAGTAGAAGCAAACATCAACAGCAATAGAGATGAGTACGTGATAGAGCATTTCAAAATCGCTCCTGAGGAAGGTTCCTCAGACCGGGCTCAAAACACCAATTGTTTCGATCAATCTAGAGACTCAGTCAAATATATTTTCAAAATCTATTCGAGGAGAAAAGAGGTAAATTTACAATTTTGTGAAATTTTTTCTTCAATTTTTGCTCTTGGGGAATTTGCGAATTTACTGAGAAATTTGCTTGAATGTAATGATTTTTGTCATATTTTGTTGAATTTACCTTGGGAAATATTAGAATTTTAGCAATTTGTTGCCAAAATGGACTTGTATATCTTGACTTCCCCGACGAAAAATTGCTTTGAATTTGTCAATTAATTTTTAAAGTAAAATTTGTCTTTAATTGGTTGAACTGATATGTTGTGATATTAATTTTTTTGAATTCCTTAGCAAAATTGTCTTTCAATTTACTTGATGCCACTTGAGTTTTTACTAATGCACAAGTAAATTTTTGCAATTTGATACTAAAATTGATTTGAATAGCTTGATTTTCCCAAGAAAAAATGAATTAAACTTATTGAGTAGAAAATTTGAGTTCCTCAGGAACATTGACCGTTCTATTGTCGCTTGAATTCTGCAAGTTTATTTTTTACTGATGCTTGTCTACTTTTTATTGATAACTTGATAGAAATAATTGAAATGAATTTGAATAAACAAGCTTCCTCAGAGAACTACTTTCAAATTTCAATTTTGGTCCTGAGAAAGTTCTTGAAATTTGAAATGTAAACTAATACTTCCTCAGGCCAAAATGTTAGTTTCTCAAAAATTCTTTCTGATAAATTGGTTTAAATGATGTGAATTGATAGTTCTATAACCAATTCCCCAAACAATTTTCCATTTTGACAATAAAATCACAGTAGCATCATATAATTACATCATATCTCATGCAGCCTCAGTGAATAAGTGAATCAAGAAATCTCAAATCCGGAGAGAAATCATCTTCTGGCATAGGTTGTCAATCATCTGTATCCTGTTCAAATAAACCAAAGCAAGATTCCTAATACACCAAGTCAAGAAAATAATGAATATGAGGAAAACTCATAAACAAGTGAAGAAAACAAACTTCAATGTTAGGAGGATGGCTAGTTGGTGAATGGACAGTTGGTGGAGCAGAAGGGGCTGGTTCCTTTTCTTCTTGCTAGATTGGCATATTCTGTAGGTGGAAAGTGTCATCTTCCTCAGTGGAAGAAGATCCTATAGAGGAAGGAGAGTCTTGAGACTATGTATAGACTTCTCCCTCTCTAATATCAACTGGTTTTCAAAGGTAAGGATATAACAAAGGTAATTCCCCATGGCAACAAGAATATATTGTATTGAAATCATAAAGAAAATGAGAAGTACTTACTGGAACCAGTAGCTAGTTCTGAACCCTCTTCCTCAAAGTCTTAAGACTCCTCAAAACTGTCCACATCCTTCACAATCACAAGATCTGATTACTTTGCTTTTTTTTTTATCAGTGTTTGGGTCACCTTTTGCCTCAAAGAAGATCGAGGAGTTGTTGTGGTCTTAGCTGCTCGTGGCTCTATTTTTCTCTTTTGGGGAACAAAAGCATGTTTCCCTTTGCTGGAACTGGAAGCTGGGGCTTTTCCCTTCTTGACAACAACTTTCTTCTTCTTTTTCTCCTCAGGTACCTCTAGGGCAGCATCTCTGGTATTATCATCCTCTTCTACTAGTATAAGGTAAAATAATAATTAGGTCCATAAAGGAGAAAAGTAGAAGAAAATTAGAAGCAAAGTAAGAATCCTTACTTTGTGATTCTGGTTCTGAATCCACAAGTGTTTGGTGCTCGGTACTCTACCAATGAATATAGTTGTCCTCATCTTGCTTTCCCACAACAATCATATGAAAAGCAAGCTTAAGCAATGTAGGCTCAATATTGACTATGTCATCCCTATAACACTTTGTCGGATCTATGCCATATAAAGGGATGATGAAAGCATCAATAACATCAAGGGGAATAGTTGTGGAAAGGCCAAAAGGGTAGCTGCAAAGAAAAGGCATGTAAAAGTCGAAGCCTTGGGGGGTGAAAGACATGCCCCCTTGAGGGCCAAAAACATTCTTAGCCCCCGTGATCTATGGTCTTGGTGAAGTGGCTCTACAGAAAATCTATTTTTAGATTACATCCTTGTAGGTAGCAAAGAATTCTAGCCATCTTGGCCCACCATAACAATCTCTAAAAGGGAATAATTTCTCTTTTTCTTTTTGTTCCAGGCTAAGGAAAAATGATTTGACTTCCTTCTCTTTCCAAGACTCTCTCACCTCAACAAATATACAATGATATTAGAAATTGAAGAAAAGGGAGGTGAGGAAGGAAAATCACCCAGCTCTGGGAAATATGCCAGCAACCAATACTAGAGGATCCATATATTTCCGTTCATGAACCGCACCTGGTTATCACTAACATACCTCCTCATTTGGGCATACAAGTTGCCTAGGAGAATAGTCTCAAGCACATAATGGTCACCATGATTTAAAGCATGTGCTAATGGTACATATTCAGCACTGAGTCACCCTGAGGCAGGGCTGAAAATATGTCAGCACAACAGCACCCATAGAAAAGCTACATGTTTTTTAAAGTCTGGGTTTTCCTTTCTATTAACATAAGCAGATATAACACTACCATATAAATCAAAGCTTCAAGAATTTAATGGTACATCAGGGAACCACCTATCATCAACCAAGCATACAATGTCTCTCCTCATAATAGGCAACCTCGTAATGGCAAAAACATCAAATATAGTAATGGTCATGTAGCCAAATGGGAAAATAAAAGTATTACTGCTCGTCGCCCAAAATCTCAAAGCTATAGTAAGAATGTTGGGCATATATATTACCTCTCTTTTGGTCATCTCAATGAACTAATAGATGCCTAGTCGGTCCCATTTTTCTCCATAAGGTCCTCTCGGCTGGTGAATCCATCTTCCCCAATCATTAATCGGCTTTGCCTATGACCTCTTGGCATTAGGGGCTTGTACTTTGGACATATATATCATCTTGTCTGGGATCCCAAGGTAGGGGAGAGAAGGATCTCCAGTGGCAAGTGGCTTAGCCGGGGAAGGAGTCAGTGCTATTACTTGATTGCCTCTGCTCTTATATGAAAAATCCTTAGGGAAATGGAAAGTTTAGGGGTTAGTAAATAAAAGTCTCTGAGAAAGTCGATTAAAGACAGTCAAAATAACTTGCATGATGTCAAGAAAGCTAGGGCATGTCTCAATCACGGTGCCCTTCACAATTTCTATTTTCACTTCCTGTGGAAAAGGAACATGAGTATACTAATGGCAAAAATGGTTAAAGTCTTTCTCAAAGTAATATTTACCTCAAATTTGTCAAGTAGTACATTAAAAGGCTCGGCAGGAGGTGGAGGAGGTAGTGAAGATACCTGTTCAAAAGAAAGCATGAGTTAACATCATAGTTCTTAGTTGATGACGGGCAGTTCACTGATGTACCGTTCAATTCCAGAAGCTTTGATTCATATGGTAGTGTTATATCTGCTTATGTTAATAGAAAGTAGGGTTGTCAAAATGGGACATGACACAATAACATGATTCACCTAATATGAAAAATTCTCGGGTTAGGGTTAAGGCTTAACGAGTTCATGTCGTAAATGGGTTGACCCATTTACGACACGAACTTAAATGTGTCATGTTGCGGGTTGACCCGCTAACCCGTTATTGACTCGTTTAATTATACGGATTGTGTAGTATCATGTCAACTCGACCCATTTAACCTATTTAATGACTTAAGTAATTTTTTAAAAGTTTAATGAATATATTAATAACTTACCTTTTTGTTATATTAAGAATTTTAGAACTTAAGAATATTAATCAAATGTCTAAATGTTTTTAAAATGTTAAATTTTTAACTAAAATTAATTATTTTATATTAGTTTGTATTATATTTGTTTTAAATATTAAATGGGTTATATTTGGATACCCATTTAAATAAATGAGTTACATGTATTGTGTTCGTGTCACCCGTTTATTTTTCGTGTTGTGTTTGGGTTAGAAATATATACACGATTAATAAACAAGTCATTTTCGTGTTGATGCTAATCGTGTCATTTAAATGGGTCAACCCGATACAAACACAACCCGCCAATCCATTTTGACACCCCTAATAGAAAGGAAAACCCAGACTCTAAGGAGCATGTAGCTTTTTCTATGGGTGCTATTGTGTAGACATATTTTTTGCCCTGTCTTAGGGATGCTTAGTGTTGAATATGTACCATTAGCACCAGCTTTGAATCATAGTGATCATTATGTGCTTGGGACTATTCTCCTGGGAAACTTGTATGCCCATATGAGAAGGTGTGTTAGTGATAACTCAGTGAGGTTCATGTACGAAAGTATGTGGATCCTTCAGTGTTGGTTGCTAACATATTTCCCAGAGCTAGGTCATTTTCCTTCCTCACCTCCCTTTTCTTCAATTTTTGATATCGGGGTAAATTTGTTGAGACGAGAGAGTTCTTGGGAAGAGGAGGAAGTCAAATCTTTTTTTTCTTAGCTTGGAACAAAGAGAAAAAGAGAAATTATGCTCTTTTAGAGATTTTTATGATAGGCCCAGATCGCTAGGATTCTTTGCTCCCTACAAGGATGTAATATATAAACAAATTTTTTGTAGAGCGACTTTACCAAGACTATTGATCACTGGGGCTAAGAATGCTTTTGGTCCTCATGAAGGAATGTCTTTCACCCCCCCTAGGCTTTGAGTTTTACATGCCTTTTCTTTGCAGCCACTAGTTTGCCCTTTCCACAGTTGTTCCCCCTAATGCTATTGATGCTTTCATCATCCCTCTATATGGCATAGATCCGGCAAAGCATTTTAGGGATGACATAGTCAATATTGAGCCTACTGCTTAAGCTTTCTTTTCATGTGAATGTTACTGGAAAGCAAGATGAGGACAACTATATTCATTGGTGGAGTACCTAACAACAAACACTTATGGATTTAGCACCAGAATCACCAAGCAAGGAATCTTACTTTGCCTCTAATTTTCTTCTACTTTCCTCTTTTATGGCACTAATTATTATTTTACCTTGTATTAGTAGAAGAGGATGATAATGTCGAAACTGCTGCCCAAGAGGCACCTGAAGAGGAGAAGAAGAAGAAAGTTGTTGTCAAGAAGGGAAAAGCCCCAACTTCCAGTTCCAGCAAAGGGAGGCAGGCTTTTGTCCCCAATAAGAGAAAAATAAAGCCACAAGTAGCTAAGACAACCGAAGCTCCTTGGTCTTCTTTGAGAGGAAAAGAGACCCAAACATCGGCCAAAAAAGCAAAGCAATTAGATCTTGTGATTTTTAAGGAATATGGATAGTTCTGAGGAGTCTAAGGACTCTGAGGAAGAGGGCTCAGAACCATCTATTAGTTCTAGTAAGTACTTCTCGTTTCTTTATGATTTCAATACAATATATTATTGTTGCCATGAGGAATTACCTTTGTGATTTCCTTGCCTTTGAAGAATAATTGATACTAGAGAGGGAGAAGTCCATACATAGCCTCAAGGCTCTCCTTACTCTGCAAGATCTTCTTCCTCTAAGGAAGATGACACTTTCCACCTAAAAAATGTGTTAATCTAGAAAGAAGGAAAGGAACCGACACCTCCTTCTCTACTAGTTTTCCATCCACCAACTAGCCATCCTCCTGCCATTGAGGTTTGTTTTCTTCACCTATTTATGAGTTTCCCCCATATCCATTATTTCTTGACTTGGTGTATTGGGAATCTTGCTTTGGTTTATTTGAACATGATACAGATGATTGACAACCTATGCCAGAAGATGATTTCTCTCTGGATTTGAGCTTTCTTGATTTATCTTCCTCAGAGCAGAACTAAAGTACAGATGCAGTTCCTGCTGAGGAATAGGTTGCCAAAGCTAAAAACACATTGAGCACATTGACTGCAGAAAAGATTAAGACACTATCTAGCCTATAAAAAGATGATGTTTTAGCAAGCCTTAGCATTCTAAAGGGAAGCACCAAGTCGGCATCAGTTTCTTCACTTAAGGAAAGAATTTCATGAAGCCTCACTCACTTAGATGTGATCAATGTGAGGCAAGCAAAGATTTCAAGAAACTTGACCAACATCGATCAAAAGAAAGCTATATACTTGAAGCAACAATAAGAGATTAAAGAAATGAAAACCAGAGGAGCTGAGTCTAGAGATGCCTTTGACAGGTTGAGTGTGGAACTTACCGCCTTTGAGAAACGGGTAGCTGATATGAGAGAATAGAAAGCCAAAATATTAAGAACCAAAAATTTGTTGCGTAGTGAGGGTGAAAAGGCTATGGATGAAGCCAAGGCAACATATGAGTTCTTATCCAACCAGAAAGAATTTATTCAAGAGTTGAAGAAGCAAGAGAAAGAAGCAGCAAAAGACAAGTAGAAGTACGATGAGGCTTGGGAAAGCCTTAATGGATTTGATTTTAATGCCATTTGATTCATGTCATTTTATGTACTATTACCATTCCCTTTACTTATGCTTGTATTAGATATTATAATTTGAATTTGTTGGAGAACTTTGAATTACTGTGACTGTGAAACAGGTACTAATGAAGGCCTTAGGCTTGAGGAATATGATTTAAAGGCACTGATGCCTTCTGTGAATTATTGAGTTTTCACTGAACACTTTCACACATCAACATCACATCCATGCATTTCTATAAGGGAAATAGTAAAAATTAGCAGAGATGCTGCTGGAACTTACTAAAAATTTAGCAGACATGCTGCTGAAATTTTATCAAAAATCAAAACTTTTCTTTTTATTTTGTTCTAAGGAAAACAAAACACACACTATTTAAATATGAAATAAATTTCATTTATTTATAAACTTGTCAATATGAATTGGCATTTATTTTGGCCAAGAGGCCATTACAGCTATTTTGTCATTGACCTTTCCCATATGGTGGGAAAGTATTTTTTTCATGTATTTTCCGTTGATGGACCTTTTGTGTGGTTCTCCATCCAAACTCTCCAACCAATACGAGTTGCCATCCAACACTTGATGTACTCTAAATGGTCCCTCCCAGTTGGAAGACCATTTCCCTAGCTCTCTGTCTTTTGTTTGAGGTGGCAGTATAACTTTCCACACCAAGTCACCTGCCTTAAATTTTTTTCCTAATTCTTTTATTGTATGACCTGGATACTTTCTTCTTTTAGGCCACTATGCAACTGAAGGCCCTTAGTCATTCTTCATCAACTTCCTCAAGCTCCATCAACATAGCTTGAGAATATTCCTCAGGAGTTAGATCATTTTGCCTTGCAACTCTCAAAGATTGGACACATACCTCCAAAGGAAAAATAGCATCATGCCCAAAGGTAAGTGCAAAAGGACTTGCACTAGTTGTTTCTCTTTTTGAAGTTTGATATGCCCACAAGGTTTCTAATAGTATTCTTGGGCAATCTCTAGGATTGTCCTCAAGCATTTTCTCCTGTATGCCAATGATGATTTTGTTGGAAGCCTCTATTTGACCATTGGCTTTAGCATAATATGGAGTTTAGGTAAGATATTTAATATTGTAATCTTCTATGAATTTTCTCATTTCTTCCCCAACGAACATAGTCCCCTATTATGTAGTAATAGTCTGAGGAATCCCAAACTTATAAATAAGATATATGAAAGTGATGACATCTTATTGCTTAACTTTTTTCATGGAAACTGCTTCCGCCCATTTGGTGAAGTAATCAGTGGCCACAATAATATAGTTTTGGCCCTTGGATGAAGCAGGATACATTTTTCCAATGACATCAATGGCCCATCCTCTAAATGGACATGGTTTCACCACTGGATACATATCATTAGTTGGTACTCATTGCATAGTTCCGTACCTTTAGCATTGATGACATCCCTTAGAATAAGTGATGCAATTCTTTAAGATTGAAGGCCAATAGTAACCATGCCTCCTAATCAGCCAACTCATCTTCCTTCCAGCTTGATGTGCACCACAAATACCTTCATGGACTTGGTTCAAAATCTCCATGGCCTGAGGAAATGAAGGACATCTCAAAAGTAGGCCATCAAAATTCTTTCTGTACAAGTCTTCCCCAATCAGAACGTAATTCATGGCTTGGGTGCTAATTTTGAATGGCACTTTTTTGGAAGGATTTCTCATATATGCCTTGATACCGGTAAGCCAATCATCTGCCGCATTCAAGTCTGTATTGAATGACTCAAATTGAAGGCCTCTTTCTTGAATAGATGAGTGTGACTCTTTCTACATCAAAATCAACTTGTGAGTTAATTCTTCTGACATTTTTAAACCTAATGCAACCTGAGATAATTCATTAGCTTCCCAATTAGATTCTTTAGGCACATGTGAGAAAAATATATTTTCAAAAGAATCAATAAGTTGGATAGCAACAGTAAAGTAAGGTGCTAAGGATAAGCTTATGCATTTATATTCCCCAAACACCTGCTTGATCGCAAGCTATGAATCACCAATAACCAGTACTTTCTTAGCACCAAGGTCTTGAAGAATTTCAAGGCCTATGATCAAAGCCTCGTATTCAGCTTGATTATTAGTGCATTCAAAATATAAAGTGAAACTTAAAGTCATTTTTGTACCAGAAGGAGATGTAATTACCACACCGGCCTCAGCCGATATGTCTGTGGAAGAGTCGTCAAACTTGAGAACCCAAGGCTAAATATTCACACCACATATAGGAAACTCTGTTTCCTCAAAGGTGTAGTACCCTAAAGAATGGAAAGAGGTTTAAAGAATTTGATGGTACTACCTATACCAACAAGGTGCACCTTCCTTTTGGGAGCTCATTCCTTAAGAACTCTAAAGTTAAGCATGCTTGACTTAGAACAATTTAAGGGTGGGTGACCTCATGGGAAGTTTCCTAGGATGTGGGTGAGTGAGGACAAAACCCACTGAAAGGGCATGTGTTGCTTTGTGGGGTTAGTCCACAAGCCTTTAGTGACACTTTCGGCCGAGGAGAGTGGCCAGGGTGTCACAAAAGGTTTCTTGGGTTGGATGATCAGCAAGAAAATCTGCCAAAGCTTGACCTTTTTGAGGATGATAGACTAATGAGAAATCGATCAAGCTTAGCAGCCATTTCCTAATCTTTCCTGACAAAACAAGTATGTTCAACATGTACTTCATCATGTCAGTTTGTGATATTACGTAAACTCTGTGTTTCACAAATAATGCCTCAATTTATTACAAGAAAAATATAAAGCAATGAATAATTTTTCAATTGAGGAATATCTTTGTTTAGTAGGAGTTAAAATTTGGCTCAAATAAGAAATGGCTTTTTCATGGCCCATTGTATTATTTTGAGCTAAGAGATAACCCACTGATTCATAACCAGCAGATATATATAATATCAGAGGCATCCCTTCCTTAGGAAAAACTAGTACAGGAGGTTTTGACAAATATTCCTTAATTTTATCAAAGGCATTTGGGTGCCTTGATTCCCATTTGAAATCACTTTCTTGTTTGAGTTTTAGTAAATCAGAAAATTCTTTTATTTTTCCAGCAAGGTTAGAGATGAACCTCCTCAGGTAGTTAACCTGTCCCAGAAACCTCTATAGCTCCTTTTTAGTCTGAGGCGGCTTTGCTTCAAACACTGGCTTTGATTTATTCTTGTCAATCTCAACCCCACGCTGATGCATGATAAGTCCTAGGAAATTTTCAGCCTTACACCAAAAGCACATTTTAAAGGATTAGGCTTTAAATTGTAAAACCTCATTATTTCAAAACTTTTCCTCAAATGAAGCACATGATCAGATGATTTTTTGGATTTTACCACAATATCATCAATGTAAATTTCCATGTGATGGCTGATCATGTCATGAAAGATGGCATTCATGGCCTGTTGGTACGTTGCACCAGCGTTTTTCAAACCGAAAGGCATTATCAGCCACTCAAAAGTCCCAATAGCACCAAGACATCTAAAGGTAGTCTTCAAAACATCTTTCTTAGGAAGGAAAATTTGGTTATAACCTGAAAAGCCATCCATGAATGATAAGAGCTCATTCCTGGAGACAACATCAATTAACATGTTAGCAACATGCATAATATAAATATCTTTAGGAGTGACTAAATTCAAGTCCATAAAGTCTATATATACTCTAAATTCACCGTTCTTTTTCATAATATTTACTATGTTAGAAAGCCATTCAGTATACCTGGTTGGCCTGATGAAGCCAACCTTAAACAAATTTTCAACTCCTTAGGAAGGTTGCCCCCTAAGCCTCCGGTCTCCTATTCATAGACTACAAGCTTCAAGAAAGGATTAGTTCTATAAAAAACTTATTGATTAGGCATGTTATTATTAGAAACATTAATGTTATAGCTAGTAGAGTTGATATGATTATTGATTTTACTAGGTGCAACCTCTTCCCTCTTGTGAGGAGGTTTGTACCTATCATCACTAGCCAAAGGAAATCCTAAGGAAGGCCTTACGGAATTAGCAGCTTCATCTTAGGCCACCGATTTTAAGGTGTTACCTTGTTTTGATGGTTGATCATCATTTATAGAAAGAGATTGCATTAGATCAATAATAATTTTTTCAAAATTACCAAAATTATATAAGATTATACTGTTGGCTTGTTTTTATTGAACACACCACCTGAGGAATTACCTCGTGCAGTGCTCTAAACTTGTTAAAATTTTGAGAACCAATGTTCTCAATAGCATCTTTGATCACTTTCAAGCTATTATCCCATGTCATGTCGATAGGAGATTTGTCTTTGCTTTGTCTCTGAGGAGTCAAATCTTCTTCAAAATGTTCATCACCTAATTCTTTAGGAATTTTGTTGGGTGACGTTCTAACATCAATTGTTTCTTTTTCATTACGTAATTTTGTCATAGTGAAATGATGTCCCACCGAGCGTGCCAAAGAGATTGTTGCATATAAATTTTCAGACTTGCTAGCATGCTAGAGGAGAAGCTCCTCAAATGTAAAAAACCTAACTTCTAATCAAACGGTGTGGATTCACAAACGTCTTTACCATAATTTGTTTGGATTTCACTAAGTTTATATTGCGAAATAAAAATAAAGCTTGAAATTGAAGAGTGAAAACTTGTTTGTATTGATTCCTTTGAAATTCATGATTACAGTAAATTGAAAAAAAATACTGAGGAAGGCTTTAAAAGAGTGAATACAGTAAGATTGCTTGAGGAAAAGCTAAATTTAAAACTAAAAGTTGTGAAGTTGAAAGTTGATTTGATTTTGATATTTGAGTTGATGTTGATTGTTTGATGATGATTGTGTCGATGTTAGGATAGATGCTTCATCTGTACCTGTCAATGCAATTTATACTCCTTCCCCATCCAGAAGACAAAACGCCAACAGCTATTTGAGAAGGAAATAAATTTTCAGTTGCGAGCGTTACGTGACTTTATCCCCAAGTTTTAGTATCTGGAATTATCCAATGCTGACTCATCATTTGGGCCTTTAGTTGGGCTTAATAATTATTTAGGCCATTAAACCCAATAAATAAATTATTTTGGGCCAATAAATATTTAATTTAATTAATTCATTTTTAAAAACTCAAAATTTATTTTTAGGCACAAACAATACTGAATTTGTAATAGTGAATATTTTATTTTTTCTTATTTTTTTATTATAATAGTAAATTTATAATAAATATTTTACTATTTGGTAATGAATTATTTTTATTTTTAGTGAATATAATTTTACATATTACTTTCATTTAATAAAATTTTTGTTAAGTAGCTAGTAGTAGTTTTTATTAGTTATTTGCAATGAATATTATTTTTTTAGTAATGAATTTATTTCTTTGACATAGTAAATTTACAATAGTAAATATTTTCTTTTATCTTATTTTCTCATTATAATAGTGAATTTATAATGAATATTTTACTATTTGGTAATGAATTATTTTTATTTTTAGTGAATATAATTATACATATTAATGTTATTTTATAATTTTTTTTTCAGATAGTTTGTAATAGTTTTTATTAATTGTTTGTAATGAATATTCATTTTTAGTAGTAAATTTATTTTTTTCATATAGTAAATTTGTAATATTGAAATTTTTTTCTTATTTTCTCATTAAAATAGTAATTTTATAATGAATATTTTACTGTTTGATAATGATTATTTTCATTTTTAGTGAATATAAATTTATATATTACTGATTTTTTATATAATTTTTTAAATAGTTTGTAATAGTTTTTATTAATTTTTCATAATAAATATTTTTTTCATTTAGTAATAAATTCATTAAATAATTAATATTAAGTTTAACAAAAAAAGAATGAAATATATTAAAATAGTTAGGATTATTTTTTTAAAACAAATAGTTAGAATTATTTTATTATTTTAAGCAAAATGACAAAAAAAAAGTGAGAAACACAAAAGAATCTCAAAATTGGTAGAAATGATGGGAAGATGCAAAAAAAGTAAGTAGAAGGTCTGACTGAACCACTTGTGATGTGCCATGGTGCTAGGTGCATGTTTCATTTTCCGGATACAATGAAAGCGACAACGTGTTTTACACTTGAGCGCTTTTTTATATTTTAAAGTCTGGATCCAAAAAGCTTGCTAGATCCGGATCCAACATATAAGAGCTGGTTAGAATTTCCTTTCATTCACAATCCCAACAGTCATTATATGCTAAATCCCGGTCCAGCATACTCTTTGAACCATAGCATTAAAAAACACTCACGCGCAATGTAAAACACTTTCCATATCCCATTGCATCTTTATCCTCTTTTTTTTTTTTTGCTAAATCCCTGCATGTTTAATTTTATTTTTTATTTTATTTTTATTTTTGTGTTTGTATATGTGTGTGTTTACATTTTCTTTTATTCTTTTTAAATATTTTTCTTTTTCTTTTTATTAAAAACACTAAACTTAAATTATTTAACATAAATGTTTATAATTAATTTACTTTTTTAATTTTACTTTAATTTATAATATAGTTTTATTCTAATTAGTTAAAAAATTGAAATATTTATTAAAAACAACTATTAACTACCTAAAAAAATTATATGAGAAACAATGGTATTTAAAATTATATTAAGTAAATAGAAAATAATTTACTATTAAACAATAGAATATTTATTTTAATAAACTGAAAAAAATTACAATTTTTGTTTAATGAAAAAAAAAAAAGTTAACTGATACAAATTCATTACGTTAAAAAAATAAATTTATTACTAGATTAAAAAAAATTAATTATAAAGAACTAATAAAAAATACACTACATACCTGAAAAAATATTTTATAAAAAATAGTGATATGTAAAATTATATTAACTAAAAATGAAAAGTATTTATTATAAAAAAGTAAAATATTTACTGTTGCAAATTCATTACGCTTTATATTTAATAAGTAAACAAGAAAAAGATAAATTCATTATTGCAAATTCACTACGTCAAAGAAAAAATTCACTACTAAAAAAAATATTCATTACAAATAGGTTTAATTACATAAAAAATCACAAAATTTTGACTAATTTGCGAAATTAGTACGAACTTTCAATTTTGGTAAATTGGTACATGAACTTTCAATTTTTGATAAAATTATCATATGGCCGGATTCTGATTGTCATGTCAGCACCAGCATATGACTTGACACCTAAATTCAGCCATGTGACAATTTTTCCAAAAATTGAAAGTGCGTGCTAATTTCGCAAATTCGTTAAAAGTTTGTAGTTTTTTATGTAATTAACCCTTACAAATAACTAATAAAAATTATCCCTAGTTACCTAAAAAAATTCAATAAAAAATACAATAATATGTAAAATTATATTCATTAAAAATAAAGGTAATTCATTATTAAACAATAGAATATCCATTATAAAATCACTATTACAATTTACAATGAGAAAAATAAGAAAAAAATATTCACAATTACAAATTTACTATGTTAAAAAAATAAATTCATTACTAAATAAAAGAATATTCATTACGAATAACTAATAAAAACTACTGCTAGCTTCTTAAAAAATTTTTATAAATAAATAATGATATGTGAAATTATATTCACTAAAAATGAAAAGTAATTCATTACTAAACAGTAGAATATTTATTATAAATAAATGAGGAAAGTTACAACTTATATTCAATAATAAAAAAAGAAATATTCTCTAATACAATTTCAATATATTAAAGAAATAAATTCATGACTTGTGTAAAAACAAGAAAAAAAAACTAAATTAAAAGAGAAAAAATAGATAGAATTTGTATAAATTTAAAAAATGAATGTAATTTTATCCTCAAATTGTATATATAAAAAATTATATTGTATTTAACTCAATTAAGATTATATAAAAAATTATATTATTTTTAATTAAATTAAAATATTATTAACATTAAAATATATTTAAAATAAAATCAAAAGAAAAAGACAAAAAAAAAAAGAAATGAAAAACACAAACTATAGGAAAGAAAAAAAAAGAAAATATTCACTAATACAAATTCACTATATTAAAGAAATAAAATCATTATTTGTGTAAAAAGAAGAAAAAAAAAACCTAAATTAAAAGAGAAAAAATAGATAGAAATTGTATAAATTCAAAAAATGAATGCAATTGTATCCTCAAATTGTATATATAAAAAATTATATTGTATTTAACTCAAGTAAGATTATATAAAAAATTATATTATTTTTAATTAAATTAAAATATTATTAACATTAAAATATATTTAAAATAAAATCAAAAGAAAAAGACAAAAAAAAAGAAATGAAAAACATAAACTATAGGAAAGAAAAAAAATGAAAATATTCACTAATACAAATTCACTATATTAAAAAATAAACTAATTACTTGTGTAAAAACAAGAAAAAAAATAAATTAAAAGAGAAAAAATAGATAGAAATTGTATAAATTTAAAAAATGAATGCAATTGTATCATCGAATTGTATATATAAAAAATTATATTGTATTTAACTCAATTAAAATTATATAAAAAATTATATTATTTTTAATTAAATTAAAATATTATTAACATTAAAATATATTTAAAATAAAATCAAAAGACAGAGACAAAAAAAAAAAAAAGAAATGAAAAACACAAACTATAGGGAAGAAAAAAAAAAAAAAAAGAAACAAAGCAACTATCCATCACGTATCGAATTGATCTTTGCCAGCTCAATGACAATTTTAATACGCAGATTATATATATATAGAGTAAAAGACACGAGTCTATACATTCGCGCCTAACATAAAAACTGCGCAATGCCAACAACAGAAAATCAATAAATAATAGTATATTATTATTATTTTTAATTAATTATTTTAGAAATTTAGGCTGAATAAGGAACTAAGAATCTAACCGATCCAATTATAATTAAAAATTTGATTTGTAGTTGAAACGAATTCAACCAGGTGAAAAATCGATAATTATTTAAACTGGGTTGAACTATATTTTATAATTTTTTTTTTCAAAATTAAAAATCAATTCCTAAAAATTTAATAAAAAAGAAGAAAATAAAATTTCATATAAAAAATATTATTTTTTATCTTAAAAAAATATAAAATTTTATATGGTTATATTCAAAATTTAATACAAAATAAAATAGTTTAAAAATTATATTATATAAAATTACTAATATATATATATATATTCTAAAATATATATTCTAAAAAAATGGTTGGATCTGACCGGTTTAATAGGACGAGCTTGTCTTTCTAGTATGTGCTAACTAATAACCGTTTTGGAAATTGCCTGTATTATACAATCAAACAATACACAATTCAATTTACTCACTCTCCCCATTGCCAAAAAAGAGAAAGAAAGAAATTTACTTAATATATCCCAATGCCTGAATGATTCTCATTCTGCCATTGCATTTTGCTTTCTGGGTTGGCTTCAAGTTGGGGATTTTTTTTTTAGTATAAGCAAAAAGGCATGAAATGTATGAGTTTTTCAGTTAGAGTGATTTAGGGGAGACATTTCATGCTTAGCTCATTTGCTGCAATTTCAAAGGGTTCTTCAAGTTTTTCCTGTTGTTCTTAGGGGTTTCTAATTTGTTTAGTAGGTAAATCTTGTAAAAGAGTCTAAATTTACAGAAAAACGAGCATGTGACTGTTCAAGTAATGTCTTAGTCTTTTTCAGGTTCTTAGAGGAATTGAAAAATGTCCAAAAGTTTCTGACTTTTTGCTTGCCTGGTGCTTGAAGGAAGTCCTCAGTTGATCATGGTAGAATTTTTTTAAAAGTGTTTATCAATTAGTTGTTAGAAAATTGTGGTTCTCTAATCATTTTTGTTAATTTAAGCCATTCTCAACTAGATGCACTCTTGATACAAGCTATGGCATATGTTTGTTCTTTCCAGGCATCACCTAATTTTTTGACCGGTTCAAAAATTAATCCTTGATTCCGAAGGAAAAATCAGAGTTTATGTCATACCGATTCTATAAAAGCTGTCATTTAATTCAGTTGTAGTGAATGTAACTTCTTTCAATGGAAAGATAAAGAATGAAACCCTTGTTAATGGAGACTCCAGGGAGAAAGTGGAGAGTAAAACTTAGGCTGATAGAGCGAATGGGAGATTGAAGACTAGAGTTGAGACAAAGCAGGTGAAAGATGTTCCAAGAAATTTGGAAGTACTGTGGGATGATGGATATGGAACCAACACAGTGAAGGGTTATTTTGATGTAGCTAAGGTGATGATTAGGCCTGATGGAGGGCCACCTCGTTGGTTTTGTCCCCGTTGAGTGTGGACAACCTCTAGAAGATTCTCCAACTCTTCTCTTTTTACTAGGTAATTCTTGTCTCTCTGTGGAAAACCGTAAGATCCTGTTTTAGTCAAGCAGTTATAGAATGTAATGTAATCAAATGCATTTCTAATGTAAATTTACATTATTCTAAGACGAATGCTGCAACTACTAGTTCTTCTGGGAGCTAGCACATTAATAAAATGACAGAATTTACATCTAGAGATTAGTTTTTGGTATGAATGGAAGCAGGAATAGATGGTGTTGGCTTGGGACTTGCTTATCACCACAAAGCTCTAGGGAAGTAAGTTCTTTTATTTCTACATGCATTTTATCTATAAAGTCTTTCATAATCATGTTTGATTGTTTAATTTTTAACTGAGTTGAAAAATTATTTCTACTAGTATAATTTTTACAATTACAGGGTGTTTGAAGTGTGGTGCCTTCATTTAACCAGTAAATGACAGAACATCATTCCAAGGTATTACACCTTGAAACACTGCAATTGAATTGGTTGGCTTTTCTACTATAATTAGATGTAATATTTGGGTATGAAGGACTAGTGCAATGTGGTGAAAACACTGTGAAGGCTGAGCATGCCTCATCCCCATCTAAACCAATTTCTCTAGTGGGGGATTCTCTTGGAGGATGTCTAGCTCTTGCTGTTGCTGCT
>CAOJBK014094075.1:0-21785 GCA_948294925.1 Codiaeum variegatum | reverse complement strand
ATTCACTATGAATCCTTAAGAAATATATAACTGAATAGTTTTTAGAATGTAGTTGAACATACCTGAATAGATAGATATTATAAACTATTTATAATAGTTTTAAAGGTCACGTGGCACCTTGTGAGTGGTCCATGTGGCAGTGTCTATAATGAACATAACATTCTTGTATGAATTTTAATTTACCTTTTAGGAAGGTCCATATCTATCTACATCTATTTTAGGTTGACACGTATCATGAAGTTTTTTACTTAGTAAGGTGTGTTAACAAAACGTGAGGATTATTCTCTTTTTGTTGACTTAGTTATATCCAGCCATTTCAGTTCATCATTCTTGTTTGATACGCATGAATTGAAGTCAATTAAAAAACCCTTAGCTACGACATGGGCTTAAAAAAAATTCCTCCAATTACTTCTTTTTACGAACATCAATTTATTTTCCTTTATTAATGAAAAGTATATATATATATATATATATATATTTCCACAATATTATTTTTAAAAATTTTTGGTGTGATGAAGAAGAAAATTAATGATCAGAAGTTACCTGTCAAAAACTTTCACTTACAATTATTTTTAATTTATAAATAAAAATTCTAAAAAATTAATATTATAAAAATACTCTTCAATGTTATTGTATTTATATATTATATATTATGAATTAAAATAATTTTTAATAAATTAATAGTCAAATTTCACTAAAAAAAAGAAACAGATAATTATTTCATAATGGATGAGTAATTTACAATACAAATATAATCATATATCACTTGGGGTGGATATCGGTTCGGTTCGGGTGGTTCATAAATCGAACCGCTGAACTTGAATTTCTGAACTACATTTGTTAAACCGATCGAACGAAACGGCTTTGATAGAAAAACCAAAATGGAATACTGGATTTTAAATCAGTCAGTTCGGTTTAGTTAACCAAATAACTGAAATATTTTTTTAATTATTTTGATTGAAAAATAACAGAACTGATTAATTTTTCAATACAATTCTAAAAAACTCACACTTTAAATATAAAATTATATACTATACCATAGGTACATAATACTAAAATTCCATAATATCATTGACAATATTAAATGGAGTAAACATAAATTATAATTAAATATAGCTCAATTACAAAAAAAAAATAACCCTATACAAAAAAATATCTATTTCAAAAATAAAAGAATTTGATATTTGTAAAGTCTATTATGAAAGTGTTTATGTTCTGTATCAAAATTAAAAAAAAAATTAAGAAGTCTGTAAAGAAAAAATGTTAAGCTAGTAACAAAAAATAGAATTGAAAAACAAAGAAAAAATAATAAAAAATTAGGCTCATGCATTATTTTCAGTTCATATAAAGAATGAACTAAGCTATCTGACTGTAAATCCGTAAAATTGCAAACCATTAAACAAATCTACCCCTCCATGGCAGCTCAATCAACATTCATTTGAACATTATAAAATGGTGAATGACTTATCACTGCCCATAAACATAAAGAAAAAATGGTTCAGACATTATTTTCAGTTCATAAAAAGAATGAACTAAGCTATCTGGCTGCAAATCTGTTAAACTGCAAACCATTTAACAAATCTATCCCGTCAAGGCAGCTCTGTCAACCCATTTCAAGATCAAAAAATTGTAAATGTCTCATCACAACTCATAAATAAACATAAAGCAATAGTGGCTCGACATTGATTTTAGTTCATAAAATAAATGAACTGAGCTATTTTGCTGCAAATCCATTAAACTGCAAACCATTTAACAAACCTACATTGTCAAGACAGCTCAGTCAACATTCATTTCAAGATCAGAAGATTATGAAAGCCTCATTATTTCCCATACACAAACAAACTTACCAATTACAAATTGCTCAGGTTAAATAAATCTCATCGATTACTGAGTTATATACCTAGTATTTCAAAGCAGTTTAAGGCATATCATTGCTCAAGCAAACAAATCACAAAATAACTTACCAAAGTAGCAATCAAGTCAATATAGCCAAAAAGATGTAGTAATCAAGTCAATATAGCCAAAAAGAGAGCTTATCCTTCAATTCCAGCAACATTAGAAGGCAATAATGAAGTAAAAGTAAAAACATGTTGCAGCAATATAGTATAATCAATGTTAAGAAATTTACTGTCATATCAGGCAGAATCTAAAAAGATAAGTAGGTTTTATCCCAAAAAAATGTTGCAGAGTTAGCAAGCATTGTGTAAGTCAAGTAGCAAAAAATATAAAACAGTTGAACTAGAATCCATTAATGAATCATAAGAGTTAACCATTAGAGGGTCAATTCGAGCAATCATAGAGTGACCAAGGCCAACAGTTGGTAGCTCTGGAATAAATCAAGCATAGATTAGCATGTTTTCATTCAAATATGGAATAAAAATATTAAAGAAAAAGTTAATAGAATGAATCTAAGTTCATTTGGTCAAGCTCATCAAGAGACTCCTCAATTGAGACTAGTTTAGAAGTCCTAATCTAGTTTTGACAACAAATAAGGACTTTCACCAACTTATGTGCGAGTGAGTTTCTAAATGGATCAAAGGTGCTGCCTCTAGTATTAAAAGTACTTTAAGAAGTAACTGTGGTAATAGGAATGGCTAGAACATCAAGTTTAGACAACACAGGGAACCTATGTGCTTCCACCATTTCAAAATATCAACTCAGCATCATCATCCAAATCTAATATAGCCACATCAAGGTAAGTTTGAAGCTCCTTTTTTTCGCTCCCACTCATTCCTAACTTATGTGCCTTAAATTTAGCCTTCAGAAGGGATTTTCTAGTGAGAGAAAGAGAGTCATAAGACAATGTTTGTGATTTTTTAAAAGATTAAGAAGAAGATTTTGTTTGAGTCTCATACTTAGCATTGTACTCAGCAAACAAATCATACAATGCTAACTCAACATCAATAAAAAGTATAGACCCATTAGTTTCCCCATACATTTCTTTAAAAGAATAAGAAACATATTATAGTTTTATACTAGGATCTAAAGCAGTTGTAAAGAATATCATTTTATTCATTTTTTTAGGAACCCTCTAGTACTTTTCAAACTAGAAAGCATGTTTTTTTCCCAAAGTTTGGACATCAATATCAAGATTAGATTCCATGCTTTTAAGCTTACAATGTAAGTCAGATATTTCAGGGAATAATATATTAGTAGTGACATATAAAGACCCGGAAACCTTGAGAGTCAAGTAATAAAAAGGTTCAAGGCACCCTGACATTTTCCTTCAGCAGGCCCAATCTAAAGGGTCAGCAATATTTAAACTTCCACCCAAAATCATAAACCAAGGATGCATCATCATCCTCATACCTCTCAAAAGAAGATTGATATAAATAGGCAGTAGTGTGCATTAGGTAGGTTGAGTTCCACCTAGTTGGGGCATCTAGACTTAGTGGCTTCTCATTTTTTGTTTCCCAACAACTTGTTAATTTTCTTAAACTTCCTCAACCTTTGAGAAGAGTTCCTAAGATACCTAACTAAATCCCTCACCTTCTCAACAGAAAATATTGTCATCTTTCAAACCCTCCTGCACAACTAATTCAATGTATGTGCAATGCACTTCATGTGTAAATATTTACACTCAGAAAGAATGTTACCCCAATTCGTTATTTTTTTTTTCAAAAAAACCATAATAGTATCATTACTGCTAGTATTGTCAACTATGACAGTGAATACATTGTTAAGGCCCCAATCAAGAATTGCATACTCATGGGCCTTACCAAGGTATTCACCTCTATGACTACTAATATGAATGAATCATAATATTTTCTTCCTAAGTTTTGACTCATTGTCTATGAAGTATCCAGTAGCACACATGTAGTTAATTCTTTGGATACTAGTCCATACATCATTGGTAAGATAAACAGTTTAACCATTATTTTTCAAAATATTTTTTTCTGCTATGAATTTATCATAGCAAACCCAAATAACTATTCTCCTAGAGGGTATTTTGAACACGATGCAAAGTTCAGGACAAAAATAATTGAAACCTTCACTTTAAACAAAATTGAAGAGAAGTTCAACAACAATGATCATCCTAGCCAGAGTATCTCTACATCTAGTCTGATCAAATTTCCAGGATCCTAACTAGCTTATATTAGCACCCACATTTTCCCCAGTTTTTCTAGCTAGAGACAAAGTTAATATTTTATGCCTAACATCTTTACTACAAGGGTAATCTTGGCATCTACCCAAGTGATTTCTCATGCTATAAGTGTCATCTCTCTTAGGATCAGCCTAATATGTTCTAGGATAATATTTTCACACAACAATCAAATTACCTTCTGAAACCAACAGACCTTTTGCTCATTTTCTTTCTTTTCTTTTGAGGTTGTGCTACTGGGTTTGCTCCCACTTAATTAGCAGTATTGTATTCACCAGATGGAGTAGGACTGGATTCATTAGTAGTATTGCCAATAGATCCAACCTCTTTCACTGTATTTGACATCTACATAACAATACATACAACATAAAAACTAGCCAATACTATATCATTAATAAAAAATAAAAACAAAAATAGCATAAAAGAACTCTTAAGTGAAGCTTAAGCACTTACTTAAGAGAGAAAACTTAGACAACGACCATAACTAATAAAAGAAACACCCTTCAATTCTCTGTTACAAACACAAAGAAAGTAATAAGTACAAGTATTACTAAAAATAACAAGAAATTAAAAAAAATTAACAACATTAAATTAAAATAATTACCTCAAATATATTGAAACTCAATACTCTCTCTCTCTCTCTCTCTCTCTCTCTCTCTCTTTATATATATATATATACACACACACACGAGTGATAAATCTAGTTAATTGCAAACAAAACCTATTTAACAAAATACAAAAAATTCAAATTAACATAATAACTACTGATTCCACTAAATCCTAATTTTAAATTAGGGATTAAAATTTACATTAACCCTAATTATAAAATTGGGAGTTCTGTAAATTGAAACCCTAATTTTAAAATTAGAGTTTCTATTTACAAAAATCCCAAATTTAAAATTTTAAAAAATAATAAATTTTATAAAATATTGATTTTGCTCATAAAATTATAAAAATTAAAATAAAACTAAAACATAAAACATTTTAAAAAGTCATTTTCATATTATTTAAAAGAAATTTAAACTAAAAACAGAAAAAATTTAAAAAAAAATTACAAAAATAAGAAATTTTTATCTTCTTTTTTACAAAGACTTTGGTACTCAACAAATATGGGTTCATTCACAAAGATCTATTCAAGTGAGCAAAAATGTGTCACCTAAAATCTGACACATAATGACACATAAGTGCCACGTAGAAGACATGTCAACAATTTTTCCACATCAACTCAACACATAGAAAATAGATCTTTGATTAGAGAAATAAAAATAAATTTTCTCTCTTTTAATAGATGTGTTACATGTGTCATCCTCAGTAATTAATTAAAAAAATATATTTTTTTTCGTAAATATGTCTATCTCTCTTACATATCGTTTCTTAGTCTCTTATCAGTAAGAGATCGCTTTTTCTTTTAGGGAAGAAAAATTTTATACTAAGATCACATGCACCATAATTTTCTTTATTGTGAATTATTTTTCTTCCCTCCATAAAAAATTTTCTTCCCTAAAGAAGAAGCGATATCTCATAGAGAAGAGAAGAATAAACGATTTGTAAGGGAGATAGATGTGTTTAGGGGAAAGTAAATTTTTTTAATCAATTACTGAACATGACACTTGTAATACATGTATTCAGAGATATAAATTTTATTTTCTAGTAAAAAATATAGTTTCCATGTGATGAGATGATGTGGCAAAATTACTGACGTGTCTTCCATGCGACACTTATGTATCATCAGGCTTCAGATTTTAGCTGACATGACGTAAAACCTCATCACTCTGGCCGAAGGTTTCGCCAGATGTATCATTGGTGAAATAAAAATCAAAATTAAGTGAGTAAATTATAATAAATTATACTTAAGTAGGCCAATTATAATAATAATTAAAATTAAATAAATTGTAATAAATTAAATTTAAGTAGATAAATTGTAATAATTAATAAAATTAAGTGGATAATGATATAATTTACTCTTATTATAATTATTATTTTTAATTATATGAGAATTGTGTAATTAATTTGAACTTTGATTTAATATGACGTGCTGGATAAGGAATTTCTCTAACTTGTGTTCTGCCATATGGGAATTGACCAATTTGATATGGACGCGTCAGTTTGTTTAAAATTTTGCAAGCATCCAATTGAAGGGCGCCAAACAATTCCATTTTAATTAATTCCATGCTAATAATTTATTTATTGTGCTATTTAATAAAGAATACGTGGCCACAATTTTCAAATTTGACTTTAAAATTTCAATAATCACGCATTTATTTATTCCACAATTTCATTGTTTTTCCTTTTTTTTTTTTTTTTTGGGTTTAGGTTTCAGCCCAATCAACACAGCATCTCTAAAAAAAAAAAAAAAACAATCTTTGGAGCTTCACATCATAGCATTTGAAGTTTTCAATTTTTTTTTTTTTTTAATCAAAGCAGCAGGAAGAGGCATCAAGTTGCACAAAGATATTTTAATTAGGCTAACATCTACATAGCATTCCAAAATCATCTATCTCTCTTGTATAGAATCTTTTATTAAACTGGAATGAATGTAAAGAGTGAACACATTCTCTCACTCTTACGGATCAGACACTGAATTAGTCGTCTTAGCAAGATCATGAGTAACACAATTCGTTGATCTCCTAACATAGCTAAACTCAAAATCAGATAACTCATTGAGAATTTTCTTACTCGATGATAAAACCAAAATGAGGAATTTCAACTAAAAGAATTTTTCAATGAGAAAAATAAAACAAAACTATCAATTTCAATAATGCAATGAGACCATCCCTTCATTTTCAGCCATGATAAAAGCTTCTCTAAAACTTAAAGCCTCTGCTAATTTTGGGTCCAAAGCACCAGCTATACCCACTGAACGAGCTGTAATAAATTCACTCGCTTCATTACGGAGAACACAAGCTAACCCATTGCAATTTGTTGTTCCAAATATTGTTGCGTCCACATTGCATTTGCTCCACAGCTGAGGAGGGGGCTGCCAAAATGACATCGTAGCTAGAGAAGGAAGGGATGAATCGCTAGAAAAGGAGATAGATTGAGAGAAATTTGCAGTAGACCACTAAGACAGATACGATTCCGCAACGTACATAATATGCTCTGGGCTGCTGAACTTGTTGTTCCATAACATGCCGTTGCTTCAAAGATTCCAAAGCACAATAGCAACTAACCTAGTAATCTCTAGCTTTCCCTGCATAAAAAAGAGTAAAACCAATAAGACCGGTGAGTATTAACGTCAATTGGGACCACCACACCATTCACAAGCCTCAAGCATTGAGCAAAATATGGCTAGTTGATTCTCCTTGGACACCACACACGGTAGTCCAATGACACGTCGACATGACTCGATTGTAAATAGACTTTGGTGGGCAAAATGTTGTGCAGAGCACGCCAGATAATTTTTTTTTATCTTCGGCGGAATCTTTAAAGCCCAGACACATATCCACAAGTCTTGGGGGAAATAAATTTGACCAAAATAAGGAGAGGTAGAAATGAGAAGCTTATGGCCATTTTTAACCGTATAGTAGCCTTTATGATCTTCTGACCACACCCATCTATCTTATAAATTACGAATACTAAGAGGAGTATCAAAGATCAATTGCTGGTCATGCCTATGAAAGTTTGAAGCAACGATCTCTTGGTTCCAAGACTTAGAATCGACATTCAGAAAAATCTTCACAGGAGAATTGATATCACTAATCGGTTTTGGCATGGAGACATAAGGCTTAAGAGGATCATTCAACCAAGGGTCCCTCCAAATATCTATGTTTTCCCTACTACCAACTTGCATGAAACAACGTCTCTTTAAGAGATATGTGATTTGCAATTATTTGTCAAGCTGGTTACAACATCATTTTAATCTCAAATGCAAGTGTTCAAGTGCAAAGTATTTGGCAAATGAATAATAAGTTCTCACCATTTACTAACAATCAATTGTATTCACTTCAAACACCCATTGGTAAAATATCCATAGTAACATGAATAGTCAACAAGTAGTTCACGTCAAAATATACATGAAATAGGTTTTTATTGAAGCTACAATTAAACATTCATAGGTTAAATCCACTTAAGATACACAATTGCACAATAAGATTCAAATAATGCTTATACTCACTGAGTCACAACTCACCAAATTGCAATTATTTTTTCAGATAGAGAAACTGGTAATTGTCTATTTGAAGTTTAAATCATTGTAGATAGAGCATGGATCAAAGGTCACCGGTTGAGCCTCACTCCTCTCTCATTGTATCATACATAAGCATGTAGTTTGGGGAAAACATTTTACATATGTATATATAGTTTATGCTTGTTGTAAGTCTTGTTAGAGATAAAAGTATCAGTGTGATGATATTTCTGCAGGGATTAAACTTGCTATGAATATTCTGCTTAATATGATATGTTGATTGTGTATAAAGTGAATACTTAGAATGTTAATTTCCTTATGTGAATTGTGTTTTGAGTTGCATAGCAAATGGAATAGGGTGTTACATATTTTGGTATCTAAGCTACAACGATACTTCTCCACATAAAGCTTGGTTATGCACCCAATTTAGTTGTAAGAAAGTTACCAGAGGAGAAGTGCTTGGCTTTGTATAACTAAGACATAAGAGAATTGACATTTATGAGGAGGTGCCATCCTTGCTCTGCTAGCATAGCAAGATTAAAGTTTTTGAATCTTCAGAATCCTAAACTACCTATAACCTTAGGCACACACATCCGTTCAAAGCTAAACCACTTCATATCAGCGTTACCATTTTCAAAATGTTGTCACCAAAACCTATTTATCAGCTTTTCCATATCAAGATAAAGTCGTGACAGAAGTAAAAACAAACTCATGATGAAATTTGGTACAGCTTGGAGAACAGTCTTAATAAGGATCTCCTTTCCTATATTGGAAAGTATTTTCTTCTTCCAACCACCTATTCTCTTTCATATTTTGTCCACTCCTTAGAAAATTGAAGTTTTATCCGTCCCCACATTGGAAGGCATGCCCAAATAAGGACTCAAATGCTCAATAATGGATACTCGAAGAATAGAAGCAATTTTATCCCTCATTTCCCCCGTAGTATTTTCATTGAAATAAATGGAAGATTTATCAAAATTAACTACCTTTCTAGAAGCAGTAGAATAAGCATCAAGACATTGCTTCACACATTGATTCTCTCCTTCACTAGCTCTAAAGAAAGGACAACAATCGTCAGCAAACATCAAGTAAGAGACAACAGGGGCTCCCCTTGCCACTTTACAACCATGTACAACTCCCTCCCTTTCCTCTGAAATAAAATGGATGATAGGCCTTGGGCATATATCAAGAATAAATAAGGTGATAGAGGGCATCCCTGACGAAGGTTGCAAGTTGGGATAATTGGCCCAATTTCGACACCCTTCCCATTAACCATATATCAAACTGAATCCACACACATATACATCAAGTTAATCCATGGTAGGCAGAAACCCATTCGAACCATAACACTTTTGAGAAAGCCCCATTCAACTCTATCGTAGGCCTTGCTCATATCCAATTTAAGAGCAGCAAACATTTTACCTTGCTTTTTACGTTTCAAATAATGAACAATTTCAAAGGCAATCATAATATTGTTAGTAATAATTATACCCGGAATGAAAGCATTATGATTAATAGAAATAACACTATCCAACACTGTATTAAGCCTATTAGCTAGAGTTTTAGCAACAACTTTATACAAGACGTTGTAAAGAGTAATAGGCCTCAAGTCCTTCACTGAAGCAGAATCATTCTTTTTAGGAATTAGAACCAACAAAGTATCATTTATACTAATTGGTAAAGTGTTATTTTGAATAAAATATAAGCAAACATTAGACATATAATTACTCACAATATGCCAAAACCTCTGATAAAAAGCAGGGTTAAAGCCATCTATAGCCAGGGATTTATCGGGATGCATAGAAAAAAAAGATCTTTTGATCTCCTCATGTGTGAACTACCTCATTAAATTCTTATTTTTCTCAGGAGAAATGGCTGCCCGAATAGAGTTCAAGACTGGTTCCCCTTTACCACTTGAACTCTTGTAAATATCAGCAAAATAGTTTGAGATGACCTCCTCTAATCCATCACCCCATGAGACCCACTCGTTATCATCATTTTGCAGCTTTTGAACTGAGTTTTTATTCTTCCTTACTGATGTAGAGAGATGGAAATAGCGCAAATTTGTGTCAGGTTCCTTCAACCAAAATGGTTTCACATGTTGTTTCCAGTAATCGTCAAGCTGTTACAGTATGGAAAAATAGGTTTGACAAGCATGTTTATACTGAATTGTGGCCACCAAATTCCTCTTATGTCTGTACCTTTCCATCTAAATTTTATTTTTATTTAGATTTTCCCGAAGCAACCTCAGTTTTCAACCTCCCCAAAGAGAAAGACCTATTGAACATGAATTTATTTTAGAAAAATTATTAGCGGTACTAGATGCTCTCCAACTAGCCTCAACCACTGCTTTGAAATCTTCCTCACATAGCTAGCAGTTCTCGAATTTGAATCGGGGATAGTGTTGCACAGGAGTCCATGATTTCAGTTCTAGATAGATTGCTGAATGATCTAAAGTAGGAGCATTGATATTAAAAACATAATTATGGGGAAACATTTGAATCCAAGAAGAGGAGGCAACTGTTATAATCAATCTTTCTTGAACCCAGTCATTAGCTTCTCTATTATTATCCCATGTAAACTAGTACCCAGTCATACCAAGATCATGAAGCCCCAAATCTTGAAGAGCCTCTTGAAAATCACACATAAACCCTGGAGGGTGAGGGTTATTTCCCATTTTCTCAGAAGAGTTGAGAATAGAATTGAAATCTCCCAAACAAACCCAAGGGATATCAAATTTCATTTAAAGATCACGAAGCAAATTCCAAGACAAGAACCGACGATGCCTTTCAGGCTCCCCAAAGAATCCTATAAATTTGAAAGAGGGTACATCTAAAATATTCACTGGAACATCTATATGTTTCATGGAATAGCTAATCAACTGAACACTTTAAGGAATTTTCCAAAGAAGCGTTACACCCCCTCCATGATTTGAGCGCTCAATAACAAAACAATCAGCAAACCCCAAATCTCTTTTAATATACTATATCTTCATTCACTACGTTATGATTTTCATAAGAAAAATTAATACAGGCCTTTTGGAGTGAACTAAGTCCTTAAAACAATGAACTGTGCATGGGTTGGCCATCCCATGATAGTTCCAACTTAAGAAACTCATTGTACCTGCCTCATGCAAGTATAAATTATTATCAATCTGATGAGCAGTTTCAAAAGCATTTTCCAAGGAAAGCACAATAGAACCATTGCCTACCTTTCTCTTTTTTTGGGAACTACTACTATCACCTATCTCATCTGACACAATAATATTTGGGGTGTTGTGGTTGCAATTCTCATCCATATAATCTGATTCCAATTCCTCATTTAAAATGCTACCGTATGGATTACAAAAGACTAGGCAGCCAAAGTTACTTTCTTGTGCTTTAAGGCGTGGAAGAATGGCTCACAATGATATATCATAAGCTTGAGGTTGCTCTATTATGGAAAGATTTTCGATCAAGTGTTTGCATTGCAATTCTCCATGTCCTATAATACCACATCTGAAGAAAAAACCAAGTAACTTCTCATAACAAAACTTCACCCATAATGAAGAGCCTCCTTTCTTTAAGTTCATTCATCATAACAAAGGCTTATTAACATTCAGAAGCACTTGATTTCTCATAACCCTTCGTAGTTGTGTAGTCTTTGAATTAAATTTCGTAAACTCCTCTATAAAATCACCAATTGATTTAGCAATTGATTCCAAAATTCCTCTTGGAGGAATGTTTTCAACCTGGACTCGGAAAGCCGATTTATTTAATGAAATCAATTAGGGAGGGAGGTCACCATAATATCAATCAAGGACCAATAGTTTCCCATTGAATGTCCAGGGTCCATTCAAAGTAACATATTTGATGTATGAGTTATGGGGAAAATGGAAGCACAAAATTTGGGCATACTAAAACTCAAAAGCAATACCTTTTACATGTTTCCACACACTAGCCATAGTGTGTTTTAAGGTTGTATAGTTCATTGGTCGATTACCAATAATCTGACCTATAAGACAAAACTCACATGTGAATAAGCCTTTGTCAATAAGAACGTCATCATCCCCCAAACCCATCCCTTCAATTTTACAGGAGAGTGAACCTTGCAATGTGTCCGGTTGATTCTCGGTCTCCATTAGTTGTGAAATAAGATTATAAGTCATGAGATTATGGGAAGAAAATTAGAGTTTGAAACTTGCACCTAGGACAGGAGAGGAAATGGTTCCCATTTATCAAATAATTTTTCATCTTTTCATTTGTATGATTTTCCATTTCTATTTTCATATTACTTTACTCCTTTTTATGTCAAATATTGAATAGTATTTCCATAACTACTTTAAATATAATTTGACAAAAAAATTAAAATATTTGTTTTAAGACAACTAAGTGTGAACAATTTTGAAAAAAATAATGACAACTAGTGGTGGAGCCACATGTAGTTGAGGGTGCATAATTATGCCCCCTCAACTCCTCGAAATATTTATAATTATAAGATTTTTAGTGTTTATTCCCCTGAAAATAGAAAGATTTAGGGCAATTAAGTGATACTAAAAGAATGAGATGCGATATTTTAAATATTTGCCCCCATTGACTTAAGATCCTAACTCCGTCACCGGTGACAACTATGCCTTAAAATTCTATAATGACACTAAAGGTGAAAAAAATAATCAACATGTTGCTTAATGGACTGTGGCATGTTGAGAAACAAATGCAACAAGCCTCCTACAGTATAGACTTTAGATAATATAGTTTTTTGGCTTTTCTGGATTTTTAGTCTATTTTTTTACCTGTACAATTAGTTGCTGTAATTAGTAAAGGGAGTGTTAGTAATATAGCATGTGAGCTACACTTTAGCTACAAGTGGTAGTATATAAGAGCTGAGAGAAGTTCACTTGTAATTGTCTCACTCGTAATTGTCTCACTCTCTCTCTAATAACAAACTTCTCTCTTTAAAACTCTCTTCTCTCTCATTTTCCTGCCATTGCTCCTTCTTCTTCATCTTCACTGTGCTCATTTTCTCTAGTTTTCATGGTATCAGAGCTAAGTTATTTCATAAGATCCATAGATAAGTGATTCTTTATTCTTGTTCTTCTTTCGATTTTCTACTCTTTTCTATTCTTCTTGTTCTTTTCTATTTTCTCAAATCAGATCTAGTTTTTCTGTTGATCTAATTGAAATGAAGAAAAATTAAGTTATTATTTGTTTGAATTGAAGAATTAAAGTTTGTTATGTTCAAAGTTGCTGAAGTTGTTTAATTTTGTACTTTCTATTATGTGATATGTTGAAGAATCCATAGACAGTTGAGACTGTTTCAGTTCTTGTTAAAATTGAAGAAGTATTGTTTCTTTTGTATGTTGCTTTGAAGATTTGTGTTCTTTTACTAAAAACTGTTGAATCATGTCAGTTTCTTAAAGTAATGCTTCCAGATCTATAAATGTTGCTAATTCTCAAGAAACACCTATGTTTCTACCTAATGTCATTTTAGATGACACGAATTATGCCATCTGGCTTTTCAAAATGGAGTCCTTTCTAAAAGGATTATGTCTGTTAGGTGTCTCAAAATGGGTTAATGGGTCATGTTCCTATCAGGTTGACCCATTTAAATTATACGATTAACATCAACATGAACACGACTCGTTTATTAATCGTGTCAATATTTTTGACCCTAACACGACATGAAAAATAAATGGGTGATCCAAACACGACGCATATAACCCATTTATTTAAATGAGTCATAAATCCAAAGATAACCCGTTGAATATATATAACAAATATAATATAAAATAATTTATTTTAGTTAAAAATTTAACAATTTAATAATATTTACAATCTATTTAGGTTCTAAAATTGTTAATATAAAAAAAAATTAACTTATTAATATATTTATTAAACTTCTAAAAAATAACTTAGGTTCATTAAATGGGTTAAATGGGCCGAGTTGACACGATATGCCATAACTCGTATAACTAAATGGGTTAGCGGGTCAACCCGCTACACGACACATTTAAGTTTGTGTCATAAATGTGTCGACCCATTTATGACATGAACCCATTAAGCCTTAACCTAACCCGACAATTTTTCATTTTAGAAAATTGTGTTATCATGTCATGACCCATTTTGACACCCTTAGTGTCTGTATGGTTATGTAGATGGCACTTGCAAGTGTCCTACTCAGTTTGTTCAATGAGATGATGGAGTTAATATAATTTATTTTGCCTATCTAAAATGGAAAGCATATGATCATAACATTATTAATATGATTAGACAAACCCTAAGTCCTAGAGCTATGTCATGTGCAATAGGAAATGCATGTGTTGTTGATATGTGGTTTAGTCTTAAGGCTAACTTTACTGACACTAACAAGCATAATATAATGCAACTTAAAGTAAATCTGTTAAGGCTTAAGGAAGGTAATGATAGCTTAAAGGTGTATTTAGAGAAGGTTAAGGATGCTAGAGATGCCTTGGCTACAATTGGAGTGCATCTGGCTAATGATCATGTAGTTGTAACTATTTTTGAGGGTTTACCATCTGAATTCATTACCCTTAAAACTATAATTAGAACTCTGCATAGTTATTCCATGACAACCTTGAAAACCTTATTCAAGGTAGCTGAGTATGACTTAGAACAAATTACTCAACTTGTAATGTCCTTGACAGCTATGATGGTATCCTCTAAGACTAACTCTGGTGGTAGTATTTTTCATGTTGAAGCTAGTGGTCAATCTTTCTCTAATCAAATGTATCCTTTCCTAGAGGTAATGATATGACCTTTAATCCCTTTGGTTCTTCATATAGTCAGTAATTTCCATTCTCTGGCTAATATGCTAATTGAAGAGGTTCACCAGGATCTTATAGAGGAAGAGGTGGTTATAATTCTTATAGTTCAGCTGGAAGAGGATCTAATGAATCTGGTGCCTATCAACTCTGCCATAAACCTGGTCACACTGTCATAAACTGCAATAGATTGTCTTATTTTACTTACTTCTAACGTGGAATGTCAGTATTGTGGTAGGAAGTACCACACAACTGACAAATGTTATCATTTTATTTGGATTTCCTAATCAAAGGTCATCCAATGTGTTTCAATCATAGAAAACTCAACATTTTAGGCCATATGGTGACTTCAATCATTCTCTTATTATTTTAAGTGGTTCATAGCAGAATTTTACTGACAAATCTAATCTGCAAGGCAATTATGCAGCATTTCCTTCAATTTCATACATCAACAGTCTAGTGTTCATTATCCTGGCATTCTCTCACAATCTGTTACAAATGATTTTAGTTTAATTTTCTACATATTGCATCCTCTTCAGCTTTACTTAACACTGCTAGTCCATCTACTTCTTCTCACTGGTTACTAGATTCTGGAGCTAATGTGCATATGACTTCTAAGGCATAACTAATTCACAAAATTACTAGTTATCCACCTAGTGAGAGTGTGACTGTGGGAAATGGTGAGACTTTGACAGTTTCATATGCTGGTAACTCATCATTGGGAACTTTATCTCTATCTAATGTTTTGCTCATTCCAAAACTAGCTTCAAATCTTTTATCTATGTATTAATTATGCAAAAAAATAACGTGAGAGAAATATTAGATGAATTTTATTGTTTGATACAGGACAAGGTGCAGGGAACAATACTATACAAAGGTCTGAGTAAGAATGATTTATATCCAATACCATGTCATCTGAATAAAGTGTAGCAACTGTAGCAGCAAAATGTTCAACAGCAACAAAATGTTCTTTCTTTTTCAACAAATAAAGAAGTTAGTTTCTTAGGCAAGCATGTTCAACACTCTCTATGGCACAAGAGGCTTGGTCATGCTTCTAATGAGATCATTTACACTATGTTTAAAAAGGTAAACATAGAAGATAGTGTTAATAAACAAGCATGAGAAATTTGTGAAGCTTGTATTGCAAGAAAATTTTCTAGGTTACCTTTCTCTATGTCACATACTCAAACTTCAGTTCCTTTTGAGTTAGTACACTTTGATGTTTGGGGACCAACTCATATTGTTTTTTTGGAAAGGTGTAAATATTTTGTCACATTTATAGATGATTGTACCAGCTTTACCTGGTTATTTCCTTTACATAATAAATCTCAAGTTTTCACTTTTTTTCAACAATTTTATGCTTATGTTGCTACACAGTTTAACTATTCTATTAAGGCTTATACATCAGATGGTGTTGAGGAGTATATAAGCCATGCCTTTACAGCCTTTCTCAATAACAAAGGCATTTTGCATCAATTTTCTTATCCTTACGCCCCTCAACAAAATGGAATTGCTGAAAGGAAAAATAGGCATCTTAGAGAAACTGTTGTGACCTTAATGAAACAAGCCTCCTTACATGATAGTTTTTAGTATCATGCTTGTGCATTTTTTGCTTATTTAATTAATAGAATGCCAACCCATACATTAAATATGCTATCACCTTTTGAGAGATTACATAATAAAGTGCCAAATTTGTCCTTCATTAAAATCTTTTGATGTGCTTCTTATTCTCTCTTGACTCCTTACAATTCTAATAAACTACAGTTCAAGTTAGAAAGGTGTGTGTCTGTTAGATTTGCTTTAGGACATGAGGGGTTTATAAACTATCATATGCACAACAGCAGATTCATTATTTCAAGACAATTGTTGTTTAATGAAGCTCTTTTTCCTTATGCTTGTTCAAATTCTTTTGATGTAGCTAAAAGTGCACCATCTGCTATGTCTTCATTATCAGTATTGCCATATAACCCACTTATGTCTATTTATACTCATACTTTTGTTCCTGTTCCTACACCAGATCATGTCCCTAGTATGTAGCAACACAGTTCAAGTCAGTCGTCTGCTTCTCAAACTCAATCCAATGACTCTTCTCCTATACTTGAAACACTTGATCAGTCTGAACATACAGTACCACCTACAAATTTATCTCATATTGATCAATCATTATTTTGAGTTTTTATTAATGCTCTTATTGATTCTAATAATATTCAGTATGTTGATGCCTTATTGCTTATACCTATTGATATTATGGAAGCTCAATCTGAGCCTGCAGTACCGAGTCTAGATCTTTCTAACACTGATTAGTCTTTACTATCTGTATCTATTTATGATATTAATAAGTCTCAGTGTGGTCTTACTCTTTTGCCTATACCTTTTGCTGTTCTATCTGATTCTTCACAATTAAGCAATGAACATCCAGGAGTACTTGGTCTTGGTCCTACTAATTTTGAGAGGCATAGTGTAAAAAGTGTCTCAAAATGTTCATCCTATGATTACAAAGGGCTAAAACTGGTATTGTTCAAAGAAAGGCTTTTCTGGCAAAGTTTTATCGTGAATGTGATCATGTTGCTATAAAAACTTATACTTATAAAGAAGTATTGCAATGTGAGGCATGGAGACAAGCTATGCATATAGAAATGGATGCTTTTCATGCACAAGGAACTTGGTCTTTGGTGCCACTACCAGCTGATAAAAACATACTCAGCTACAAATGGATATTTAGAATTAAAAGAAACTCAGATGGGACCATAGCAAGCCATAAAGAAAGACTAGTGGCAAGAGGGTTCTTTTAAGAGCAAGGGGTAGACTATGAGGAAACTTTTTCCCCTGTGGTAAGACACACTACAATGAGGTTAGTCATGTCTATAACAGCTCATTTTTGTTGGAAACTTTACCAAATGGACGTGAAGAATGCTTTTCTTCATGGTTTACTAAGTGAGGAGATGTCTATGGCTTAGCCTACTAGGTTTGAAGACGTTGATAATCCAGGGTATGTTTGTAAACTTCATAAGTCTCTCTATGGGATGAATCAGGCTCCAAGAGCCTAGAATGAGAGATTCACCAATTTTTTACCCTCAATTAGATTTTAACCTTCATATGTAGATCCCAGTTTATTTGTTGCTCAAACTGATACTTCAATCACTTATCTATTACTATATGTAGATGACATAATCTTAACAGGAAGTAATGATAAGGCAGTGAATGACATTAAAAAGGCTCTTCAATAAGAGTTTGATATGACTGATCTAGGAAACCTTCATTACTTCCTGAGGTTAGAAGTCAAATATAAGGAAGATGGAGGTATTTTTCCTTGTCAAACAAAATATGCATTAGATGTTCTTTAGAAGGTAGGTATGCAAGATTACAATACACATACTACACTTAGCCAGTCTGGTACAAAGTTATTGAAAGGTGAAGGGCAATTACTGTATGAGTTAACACTAAGTACTTTTGGAGTCTTATTGGATGCTTGTAATATCTTACGCTTACTAGGCTAGATATTGCATTTAGTGTTAATTTATTATGTCAATTTATGTAAAAGCCTACTCATCTACATTTAGTAGTAACAAAAAGAATACTCAGGTATGTGCAAGGAACATCGCATGCTGGTATTTAATTTAAACCTGGTAAAAGTGCTTCTGATCAATTGTCTATTAAGGCATTCTATGATGCTGATTGGGCTGGAGACCCAAATGATAGAAGGTCAAATATTGGGTTTGTGATTTTTCTAAAGCAGTCTCTTATATCTTGGTGTAGTAAAAAACAAAATTGCATATCAAGATCCAGTATTGAGGCAGAATACATATCAATGGTTGATACAACATCAGAATTGCAATGGTTGAGTCACTTATTAAGGGATTTGAAGATTCAACTAACAGAACCACCATTGTTACACTGTGATAATGTATCAACACTTGCCTTGGCATCAAATCCAGTTCACCATTCCTAACTAAAGCACATAGAAGTAGATGTACATTTCACCTGGGAGAAAGTAAAAGAAGGTGCTATGACCTTAAAATTTGTTGCTTATGTAGAACAAATAGTAGATTTATTCACCAAAAGTCTTTGCTTTCCAAGGTATAACTATTTGTGTTCTAGTGTAATGAGTTATATGATGGCTTCTGGAAGTGATGATGGTATTAGTTGTGTTAGAAATGTTTTGAGTGATGATTCTAGCTTGATGAATAATCATCATCAAGCTGAGGGTGAATGTTAGCTTATGTAATTAGCGAAGTGAGTGTTAGTTAGTAATATAACACATGAGCTACACTTAAGCTACAATGGTAGTATATAAGAGCTGAGAGAAGCTCACTTGTAACTATCTCACTTTCTCTAATAATAAACTTCTCTCTCTAAAACTCTATTCTCTCTTATTTTCCCACCATTGCTCCTTCTTCTTCATCTTCATTGTGCTCAGTTTCTTTGGTTTTCACCATGGTGGAGGGAAAGCAATGCTGGGAGGAGCCTTGGCCCTTTTTATTTTTTATCAACTTAACAAAAAAATTATTAAAATAGAGGTTAATTGCATTAAAAAATCATCACTTTCATCAAATTTGCGAAATTATCACTAATATTTTAATTTTGGCATAAAAATAAATAAACTTTCAAATTTCGGCGAAAATTTTCACATGATTGGATTGAGGTGTCAAGTCGTTTCTTTGTGCTGGCATGGCACCCTCTAACGTGGCACTTCATATGGGATGCCACATCATATGGTGTGGTATCTGACACGTCATATGCCACGTCATTGTTGAATATGAAGTGTGATGCCATGTCAGCACCAATGTATGACGTGACAATCGGATTCCAGCATTGTGACAATTTTACCAGAAATTGAAAGTTAATTTACTTTTATGTTAAAATTAAAAAGTTGTGATATTTTTACAAATTGGGTGAAAGTTGATAATTTCTTATACAATTAACCCTTAAATTAGCTATAAAAATTATAATATTATTTATTTTGCCTCACTTAAAATTTTATTTTATAAGTATAACCTATTATAATTTATATAAAAAGTTTTTAAATCATCATTCAATCATGAATTTCAATTTATAAAATTTTTCTAAACTATTAGTGTTATTATTCTTTTTTATTTTATTTATGAATCAATTTCAAATTAAAGTCTAATATGATTGACAATTGAACTAAAATATTAAAATGTCATAACTCATTTTTTCTATCTTTTTAATTTTAATTTCACCATTTAATATTTATTATTAATCTTAAATTTTATATTGATTTCTGATCTCATTTTCTTTAATGTCATTAAAATTTTATTTTTAAATAATTACTTTTTCTGGCAACATAAATCTATAGATTGGATTATAATATAAATATATGTATAAATACTTTCTTTGAAGAAATGTATGTATAAATACTTAAATATTCAAATTAAATTTTACAATTGACCCCTCTCTTACTATATTTTTGTAATTTTTTTTTAATTTTTAGATATTTTCTGCTGGATACCTCCTTTATTTCGGTGGAGCAAGTCCATCCATGTGGCTCTTTTCTTATTTTAAAAAAATATTCAAATATTTATATTTTCAACCTACTTAAAATATTTTAGTTTTGAAAATTTGTTAAGAGTCGCTCCTTGTTTTTTGTTTGTTTGTTTTTCAAGTCTCTCCTTACATTTAAGAATTAAAAAAATAATTTTAAATAATTTTTAATTTTTTTTTTATATTTTTAAATAAAAACAGTAATAACTGTCAAAAAATAAAAAAATAATAATTATCTCATTTACTATTAATTTTTGATTAACTTTCAGTTTTACTCAGTTCTTTTACAACTTTCAAAGTAGATAACCAGCTTTTCGACAATTTTCAAATCTACCCAACATAACAAGTGACACATATTGAAGCTTATTTAGGGGATACGTGGCACGTTTCATCGTGTGTCATGTGTTCTATTGGATAGATTTGAAAGTGGTCGAAAAGTTGGCTACCTATAAAAAAGAATTGGATAAAATTAAAATTTTAATAAAAAATTAATGATAAATAAGATGATTATACCAAATAAAAACTGTAATATAATATTTCTAATCCTGGGTTAAAAGAGAGAGGCAGGGTCAATATTTGAGCCTTTGAACCAGTATTTTATAATGAAATTTTAAACTCACCCATGGTTTATGTAATTGAGTCGATGATTTTTTTTTTCCGCCAAATATTGAATTGGGAAATTGATCATATTATGCACTTTTCTTTTTAATTTTTACCTATTTTATAAAAAAAGGTTCTTATTTGGAAAAATATATATTACTATACTACATGTGAAATCTGTAGAGGATTTATGAATGGTCTACAGAACGGTGCTATTTTAATTATTTATTTCAATTATAAAATTTACATAACCAAACCAACTGAAAAAAAAAAAAGCTACTTTTTTTATTTTGGGAAAAAAATATTTGGAAAGCTTCTTTTCAATGAAAGGGAAGGGAAGCAGCAATTTGTGAGTTTTCTTTTCTTTTCAATTTTTTTTTCTACCTCAGCAGGGCATTGTCACCCCACAATACAAAACCAAATCATTGTTTTTGCATTTCTGTGAAACTTTTTTTTTTTCATTTTGAATATTGCCTTAAGCATTCATCATACTGCTTTTAGAGGGAAATGGGGAAAAAAAAAGCTAAGCATTATTGCTACCCCTCATCTTAGTTGCACAATCCAGTTTGGATATCCATTCGGTCTATAAACCGGTCAATCGGTCAATAATTAAATTAGTGAGTCAATTTATTTAACTAACTTTATATATATATATATATATATATATATATATATATATATATATATATATATATATG
>CAOJBK014092250.1:0-13020 GCA_948294925.1 Codiaeum variegatum | reverse complement strand
AATGAGAGAAGGATTCAAGCTTCTTGAAAAGAGCTAGAGAACAAGCTTTTGAGAAAATCTCGGTATGTCTCAAGCTAGAGGCTTCACATTTGGGGAGCTTAACCAAGGAGGGCGAGAGGTATTTCATATGTTATAACCCTTCTTTGTTTCTATTGTGTTTTACACAATAATTGGAAAGATCCTTGATGTTGAATATGGGCTCATCTTAGGGTTTAGTAATTTGTTAAAGAGTTTAATGAATATCTAAACCCAACTATGTCAAAAGTGTTTTGGCATGGTAAATATTTCAAAAAATTTTGAAAACCAAAAATCGAGTAACATTGGATTTTTGCAAAATTTATTTTAGCGCTGGATAGTACTACTAGTGGTTCTGCCCAGTAGCATTCTGTCCAACAGTACTGTTGGAGCTGCTATCCAATAGCATTCTGTCCAGCAGAGTTGCTAGACAGAGCTGCTGGAGCTGTTGTCCACCAACACTCTGTCCATACAGTGCTGCTAGATAGTGCTGAAATTTTGTTTCCGGCTTCCGCTGCACGACTTCGTATTCACCCTTTAGTATGGAGCTTTCATCAACTCTCTTTTATCGATACATGCTTTATGGCTCTTATAGTCATTGCTCTCATAATGGGAACTTTATGTTGTTATTTCAATGCCATAAACTAAAATTTCAGAGATGGTGCTTAAAATATGTGGGATTGCAACATGATTAATTTTGGAGCTACTCTTATGGGTCTAAACTTCTCATGCTAGTTGATTTTAATAGCTTTGGGTGCATAGTTCATTTGTTCTTATGGTTGCTAAGTTTTGTCACAATTACAGCCTATGCCTTTAACTCTATTTTAGCATTTTGTGTTGTTCAATCTCTGTTTTTTCTATTCTTGTATTGGGTACTTGGGATTTTTTCACTTATGATTATGATTTGTTGTAGCATAATCATAAGTTTTTCCTTTAAATAATCATTAATTAATAAAACTGACTATTATAAAAAAAAAATTCTTGAAGATTTTTTAAAAATAATGTAAAAAATTATGTATAACTCCAATAATGCTCTTTATATTTTACTATTTTTCTATTTTAATTCATAAATAATTGTTATAGTGTGGAGAGAGAAAAATATTTTTAAAGAATAAACCAATAAAAAATAGAACAAAAATATTATGATTGTGCAAGTCAGAACTATTGTTACTGTTTGTCCATTCATCTATTTGATTCTTGTATTGAGGTACATAATTTTTCCATCAGTTTACCTAAGAGTATGATTGTGCAAGTCACAACTATTGGTATTGTTATGCTCACTTTAGGTTTAGTTTTAACTCAAGTTCTTCTTTTTCCTTCTTTTACCTTTAATTTAGTCTCTGTTAATAAATTGTTGATTAATGCAGATTTATGTCTCATTATTATATCTTGTTTCTGTTTCATCCATGTCCTCTCATCATGGAAGACTATTCGACTGGCTAAGTTACGTCAAGGCTTATTTTATTTGTAATCTTGTGTTTCTTTTGTTGATACAGTATTTGCTATGTCTAGTTCTAATTTTGTCAATTTTGTCTCTCTTGATCTATGGCATCATGGATTAAGGAGTGTTTTATGTAACAAGACCACTAGTTTCATTAAAGATGTTTCTCATTATGATTCTTTTGAGTGTATAACTTGTCCTAAAGATAAACTTAAAAGATTAATTTTTTCAATTCATGAATCAAGTAAACAGTCTCCTTTTAATCTTTTGCATGTTAATATTTGGGGACCTTATTTTGAACCAGACTAAATGGCAAGCATTATTTCATAACTTTGGTGGATGCTTATACTAAATCAGTGTGGTTTACCTTATGAAACATAAATCAGAGGTTTCTCACTTATTACCACAGTTTCACACTTTAATTTCTACTTAATTTCATTTCAACATTAAGGTCATTAGGTCATATAATAGTTTGGAGTTCAATTTACCCACTTTTTATTCCTCTAAAGCTATCATTCATTAGACTTCTTGTCCTTATACACCACAATAAAATGGTGTAGTGGAAAGAAGGCATCAAACCATTCTTAATATAGCCAGGTCTATTCATTCTTACTTACCTATTTCATTTTGAGGTGATGTTGTTTATCTCATAAATAGAAAACCCACTCCTATTCTTCATAATATCCCACTTTATGAAGCTTTATTTCATAAACCTCTCACATTTACTCATTTGAACTTACAACTTAATAAGAAGAAGTTTGATACCAAAGCCAATAAGTGAACTTTTATAGGTTACCCACCCAAAAGGGCTATAAGCTCCTTAATCTCTCCACTCACATAGTTTTTCATGCTAGAGATGTTCAGTTTTTTTAGCAGAACTTTCTTTATAAAGTTACTGCCAATTTAGTTTATTCTTCTCATACTTTTACTAATTTGGTTTTGCCAGTTTTTCCTAATTTTTATTTTTATATTTTTATTGTTTTTTCTTCCTCTCCTAGTGTCTCATCCCTTCCTTCTAATGATAATGTCTTGGTTGAGTCTTTTTTCATGATTCTTCTGCCTCCTTACAGTCTTTTGAGTCTATTTGTCCTCTTTCTGAGTATGTTGCCCCTTATAATTCTTTGAGAAGAAGTAGTAGATCAATCAAACTTCCTTCTTACCTCAATGAATACCATAATGATCTTAATTCTACTTCTTACATTAATGCATCTCATTCTTCTCCATATTCCTTTCCTAATTACATATGCTCTATCTCTTGTATTATTGTACTAATGAATTACTTAGAGGCTAGTCATTCTTCTCATTTGTTACAAGATATGAATAATGAGTTATCTGCTTTAAAGGCTAATAATACTTGGTTTCTGGTCCCTTTACCTATTGACAAGCAATCCATTGGTTATAAATGAGTTTTTAAGTTCAAAATTTGTGTTGATAGGTCCATTGAGAGGTATAAAACCAAATTGGTGGCTAAGGGTAACAACCAAAAAGAAGGTTTTGATCACATAGAGGAATTTATTCCTGTGGTCAAGCATACTACCCTCAGACTATTTCTTTCTTTAAATGTAATAAAAGGATGACATTTGTTCCATTTAGACGTTAATAATGCCTTTCTTAATGGTGATTTGGAAAAGGATGTGTTCATGGATTTATCATCTCGATACCAGCTTCAGAGGAAGAATCTAAGTCAATCCAGTAGTACAGGATCTGCTTCCACTAGGTCTAAGCAAGGTAGGCTAATGTGTAAGTTAAACAAATCCCTTTCTGGATTAAAACAAGCATCTAGATAGTAAAATGAAAAACTAACTCAATCTTTATTACATTTGGGATTTACACAGTCAAAGTCTGATTATTCCATGTTCATTAAATCCAATAATGATAGCTTTATATCTTTGTTTGTCTATGTTGATGACATAGAAATAGATGAAAATGATTTGAGATTAATTGACAAAACTCAAGATTGATTTAAACTTGTGTTTTAAGCTAAAGGGTTTGGGAAATTTAAGATACTTTCTAGGTTTGGAATGTGAGAAAAATCAATACACAATTAATCAATCCTCTATTTTAAGATTGTAGGATCAATTATATATTGAGTTGTAATTACAACAACATAAAAATACAATTCTATAATTAGAAACAATTACAAAAAATACAACAATTTACTATCACAAGGCAGTAGGACATTGAGATTACAACTGAAATTGCAAAATTACAACAAAATAATTCTAAACAGAATTATTATAAACCAACAACAATAAAAGGTACAAAACCAATGAATTAATTAAAATTACTACCGTAATTTAAAAAGAATTAAAGCTAATTCAATTCTATACCTGACAAAGGCAATTAAAGTAGTAACTGAAATGAATTCAATCATTGCACTACAAAATTTTCTATAGCAAAATTATATAGAGAATAGATAAAATTTGCAGCAGCAATTTTTGATAGGGATTGAGACACATTCAATCACTATAAATACTCTAATATTCTACTGGAAATTTGTTAGTATAACCAATTATACTACACAAAATGAACAACAAAAACAAATTAATTCTAAATCGAATTATTTAGCTTAAGAAAATAATTCAAGAACTGAAACTCATTCAGTTTCGTAACAAGTCGAAACATCTGTAGAAACTTGTTAATTCATTGCATAAAACGGATTTATGTAACAAAAAAAAAACATAAAGAATCAAAGGAAAGAAAATTTGAGGCCTATATAAACAATTCCTTTAAAATAGATTAACCACCTATTTTTACTGTAGGTTTGAATATTGTCCATTTCCCAAGATACAACGGATATCGAATTCCTCTGCTCATCAATAGAAAGGAATTTCGGCGAACTTGACAGCATATGAACTAACTGGAGAGTTTTGAGAGGAAGCGACAAGTGCAGAAAAAGAAATTTTCGTGTGTAAATTTTCTGTGTAATTTTGTGTTCTTTTTTTTTCTTTTCTTTTCCAAAGTGGAGGAATGCCAATTTATAGCCAATGGGGGATTTAGGAGTTTTAGAAATTAAGCACAATTAATTTCCTGATAACTCTAAAAAAGTATCACATAATGATAAGAGTTACACACTTAAAGTCTAAAAAATTAACTCTGAAATTGTAAGAAACAGTGAGGCACACGAGCCAAAAACCCAACCGCACGGCCCTGCAAAATCCTTTCCACTCCGTGTGGATTTAGGTTTCTCACTCTATTCCAGTCCATAGATCTGCACGGTCCAAAACTTCATTCGTAGGGGCCTGTGTGGATTTTGGGCTTTGGGAGGTTGGAATTTGCCTTGTTTTACAAGAGTTTCTAAGAATTGTGCCCTAAATTCCCTTTGAACCTTCCTCATTTCTCTCTCAGATAGGTGATTTCTTACAAATCATTAAGAGCATAGCTCAACCTCATCTTCACTACATTACTGTTTCATCATGGGAATATACATGAGGATGATACCCTACAGTAATCTAACAGGTGTCTTACAAGTAGGTTATCCCTTTGAACCTAGATCTTGGGATCTCGAGTCAACTAGATATTGGATTTCCTTTATAATAACCTTTCAATTAATGGGCATTACTCCCTTTCCCCTCGATGACTTCTTAACTAATTCTCTGTTTAATTCTTTGGTTAACAGATCTGCTATGTTATCCTTTGACTTTACTTAGTCAATGGAATTAACTCCAGTATAGATTAGATGTCTAATGGTATTATGTCTATGACAAATGTGTCTAGACTTACCATTGTACATGTTGCATTGTGCCCTACCAATAGCCGATTGACTGTCACAATGTATGCAAATTGTTGGCACAGGCTTTGGCCATTTTGGAATGCCATCTAGGAAATTTTGAAGCCATTCTGCTTTCTCATCACATTTGTCTAAAGCAATGAATTCTGATTCCATTATAGACTGAGCGATTACTGTTTGTTTAGAGGATTTCCATGACATAACTTCACCATCTAGTGTAAAAACATAGCCACTGGAAGAATTTGAGTCTTTTTATATCTGAGATCCAATTAGCATCAGAATATCCTTCTAATACTAATGGTTCTCTTGTATAGTGCAACCCATAGTCACGAGTGTATCGTAGATACCTATGTACTCTTATGATAGCTTTCCAGTGATCCATACCTGGATTACTCTTATATCTACTGATTTTTCTTATTATATAGGCTAAGTTTGGCCATGTACAACTGGTTAAATACATTAGACTTCCTATAACTCTAGCATATTCCACTTGAGAAATTTTTTCTCCTCTATTCTTTGATAGATGCAAGCTCGTATCTAGACGAGTTATTAATACGGCTATATCATCTTTGTTAAACTTACCAAGAATTTTATCTATATAATGAGCTTGGCTTAAAATGAGTCCTTTTTTGAAGTCTTTGAGATTTTAATTCCTAAAATGACATCGACAAGACCCATTTCTTTCATGTCAAATTTGGACTTCAACATATTGTTGGTAGACTTAACCATGTGCTCATCACATCTAACAATGAGCATAACATTAACGTAAAGACATAAAATAACATATCCATTTTTTGTCTCATTAACATAAACACATTTGTCACATTCATTGATTTTGAAACCACTTGTGATCATCATATGATCAAACTTTTCATGCCATTGTTTTGGTGCTTCTTTTAAGCCATACAAAGACTTCACCAACTTATAGACTTTCTTTTCTTGTCCAGGGATAGTAAAGCCTTCAGGTTGTTCGATGTAGATTTCTTCATTCGAATCTCCATGTAGGGAAGCTATTTTTACATCCATTTTATATATTTCAAGATTGCGAAATGCAGCAATAGCAATTATCATTCGAATGGAGTTTATTATCGTCATAGGAGAATATGTATCAAAGGTAGTCAAGGCCTTCCTTTTGCCTATAACCTTTAATTATAAGTCTAGCCTTGTACTTATCAATTTTTTCATCTGCTTTCATTTTTATTTTGAAAATCCATTTATACCCTAATAGTTTACAACCTGGAGGAAGGTCCACTAGCTCTTACGTTTGATTTTACAAGATGGATTCAACTTCACTGTTTATGACATCTTTCCAAAGAGGGTCTTCAGGTGAAGTTACAGCTTCCTTGAAGCTTTGAGGTTCATTTTCGAGTAAATAAGTCAAAAAGTATAGACTAAATGATTTTTTACTCTTGCCCTTTTACTTCGTCTAACCTCAACCTTTTATTCATCTTCATCATGTGTTTCTCCTTCTAGTGCATCTTCTTGATCTTCATCTACACTATTTTCAACAATAGTTTCATGAGATTGTTTTAACACTTTAGAATTGTATGGAAACACATTCTCGAAGAATGATACATTCCTTGATTCGATTATCATGTTCTTGTGAAAGTCTGGGACTTTAGACTCATGCACAAGAAATCGATAAGCACTACTATTTTGTGCATAACCAATGGAAAAACAATCAATTATTTTTGGCCCTATCTTTACCTTTTTAGAAGGAGGTATAACTACTTTAGTTAAACACCCCCACACTCGTAGGTATTTGTAAGAAGGAACTCTGTTTTTCCATAACTCATATGGAGTTTTCTCTTCTTTCTTTCTGGGTATCTTATTTAAAAGATAATTTATCGACAACACAGCTTCACCCCACATGTTCTGTGGTAAACTAGAGCTAATTAGCATTGCATTCATCATTTCTTTTAATGTGTGATTTTTACTTTAAGCAATCCCATTGGATTGAGGTGAATAAGGAGTTGTGACTATATGTATGATTCCATTTTGCTCATAAAAAGCTTTAATTGGAACAATATACTCACCACATTGATAGCTCTTTAACTCTCTTATTTTCTTATTGAGTTGATTCTCCACTTCATTCTTATAGAGAACAAACTTCTCTATGGCTTTTTCTTTACTTTTCATTAGATACACATGACAAATTTTTGCACTATCATCAATGAAAGTGATGAAGTACTTATTACCACTTCTTGTTTGAATTGACTTGAAATCACACTCATCACTGTGAATCAAATCAAGTGGTGATGTCACTCTTTCACTTGTTTGAAATGATGACCTTGTTAGTTTTGCCTTAATACAAGTCTCACACTTATGTTTTAAATCAATTTGGAAATTGGGAATATGCTTCATGTTAATTAATTTTTGCAAAGAATTAAAATTAACATGTCATAATCTACCATGCCATAGATTAGAAGACTCAAGCAAATAAATAGAAGAGCTAGTTTTATCATTCATTTTTGGTTTAACAACCACAAAATTGAGCTTAAAAATCCCTTCACTAACATAGACCTTTCCCACATACATTCCATTTTTAGACAAAACTACTTTATCTGACTCAAACACCATTTTGAACCCATTCTTGTTCAAATGCAATCCAGAAACCAAGTTTTTCTGAATATCAAGCATGGACAACACATTGTTCAGAGTCAGTTTTTTTCCAGAGGCCATTCCAAGAATCGCCTTTATGTGACCTTCAATCTCAGACGTGGACGAGTTACACATATACAACTTCTCTTCATTGTTCATAGCTATAATTGAAGTGAACATTCTTTTATCAGAGCACACATGCTTGGTAGCTCTAGTGTCAATCCACCATTCGTTAGGATTTGAGCTTACTAAATTCATTTCAGAAACCACAGCACAAAGATTGTTAGAAACACAATGCTTCTTCAGCATCTTGAATTCTGAAGCCTTGTGACCCTTTATGTCACTATTGCAGCATTTCCCTTGGAAATTAGCTTGTTTATTGGAGTCCTCTCCATCTATCATTACCAACGTTGTTTCCTTCACCATAGAGGTGACAACAGCAGCCATAGAGGCCTTCACCACAGAGGTGACTATTTCTTTCATAAAAATAGAATCCACAAAGGCATCTACCACAAAGGTGTTCACCACAGAGGTGACTAGAGGGTTCTGTCCTTCCATAGTAGGCAAACCAGTTGCCTTCTCAATTCCTGAATCTGTTTTAAGTTTGTGAGAAAAATCAATTCACAATTGATCAGTCCTCTATTTTAAGATTGTAGGAAATAAATTATATATTGAACTGTAATTAGACAAATTACAGCAACATAAAAATACAATTCTATAATTCAAAACAATTACAGAAAATAGAACAATTTACTAGTATAAGGTAGTAGGACATTGAGATTACAACTGAAATTGAAAAATTACAGTAAAATAATTCTAAACAAAATTATTATAGACCAACAACAATAGAAGGTACAAAATCAATGAATTAATTAAAATTACTGCAGTAATTTAAAAAGAATTGAAACTAATTCAATTCTATACCCGACAAAGGCAATTAAAGTAGTAACTGAAACGAATTCAATTACTGCACTACTTCAAAATTTTCTACAGCAAAATTATACAGAGAATAGATAAAAATTGCAACAGCAATTTTTGATAGGGATTGAGACAAATTCAGTCACTATAAATACACCAATATTCTGTAGGAAATTTGTTAGTATAACCAATCACACTACACAAAATGAACAACAATAATAAATTAAATCAAAATCGAATTATTTAGCTTAAGAGAATAATTCAAGAACTAAAACTCATTTAGTTTCGTAAGAAGTTGAAACACCTGCAGAATTTTGTTAATTCATAGCATAAAACGGATTTATGTAACAAACAAAACATAAAGTATCAAAGGAAAGAAAACCTGAGCCTAGTATAAATAGTGTCTTTAAAATAGATTCACCATCTATTTTTATTGTAGATTTGAATAGTGTCTGTTTCCTACGAAACAATGGGTATTGAATTCCTTTGCTCAGTAATAGCGAGGAATTCCAGCGAACTTGGCAGCGTATGAACTCAATTGGAGGGTTTTGAGTAGAAGAGACAAGTGCAAAAAAATAAATTTTCCTATGTAAATTTTTTGTGTAATTTTGAGTTCTTTTTTTTTTCTTTTCCAAAGTGGAGGAATGTTAATTTATATCCAAGGGGAATTTAGGAGTTTCAGAAATTAACCACAATTAATTTCCTGATAACTCTAAAAAACTGTCACATAATGACAGGAGTTACACACTTAAAGTCTAGAAAATTAACTCTGAAACTGTAAGAAACAGTGAGGCGCAAGGACAAAAAACCCAACCATATGGCCTGTGCAGAATTCCGCCTCGCGCATATTTCGGTTTCTCACACTATTCCAGTCTAGAGATCCGCACGGGCCTGTGCGGTCACTTATACCCAGCTCGCACCGCTTTGCAACTTTATTATAGAGATTTGCACGGCCCAAAACCACATTCGCAAGGGCCTGTGCCTTAGGCCGTGCGGATTTCTATTTCGTTTGTAATTTTTGAAAAGAAAAAGATTAAAATTTGGGCTTGTCTAGGCCCACGATTTTTGGACCGACATTCATGTACACATGACATGCGGGCACATATAGAATTTTGGATTTTGGAAAGTCGGGATTTAGGGTTTGGGAGGTCTGAAGACCAATATGAATATTCAAAATCTATATGTTCATCTTGAGGGGGATTGTCAAGATGTAGATCCATAGAAGTAAGATGGAGAATACCACATCAGAATATTTCAAGTTCATTAGTTGTAAAATTAGTTGTAACTTATTTTTCATTTGCCAGTGATTAGCTAATGATGATCTGTATATTGTAGAGAAAGAAAGTTAGTTAGTTAGACTTCTTACACTTTGAGCATCTTCAATAAGTTTTTTATTTGAATCATATTCTCTATTTAAAGAGCCATTAAAAAAAATACATTCTAATAAACTCTTGATTTTTAAATTATAATAAAGTAAAGAGTTGATTTGACTTTTTATATTTAGAGAGCAAATTTTGTTCTCTACTTTATTTGTAATTATTAACATTTCAAGTTTTTATTTTTATTCTATTTTTTATTGGTTTGTTTTTTAAAAATATTTTTTCTCTCTCCTCATTATAACAATTAATTATGAATTAAAATAGAAAATTTATAAAATAAAGTGAGTATTATTGGAGTTGTACATAATTTTTTACTTTACTTTTAAAAAAATGTTTAAGATGTTGTTTATTGTTAGAAAAATACTCTTTAAAATAAAGAGTACTATTAGAGATGATCTTAGTATATTAATATAAACAATTATAATGTTGGATTAATCAACAAAGTCATTTTTTTATTTCATCTTTAATATTCTATTCCTTTGTTATTATTTAAATTAAAACAACAATATGTTAGAAGAATGAACTAATAAAAGGATGAATGAAAGATAAAAATTGATGAATTTGAGACATCTTTTGTTGTTGGATTGAAAATTAAAGAAATAAAAGATAGATAATAATTAGATTTTTAAACCAATAAAAATTATTGTTAAATCATTTAATAAGTATATAAAAGAAATAATTTAGTTAAATTCTATTAATTTGCAAGGATGAGTTTAATGCCAAATAAAATGGTGGAAAAGTATTTATTCAAAAATTTCAATTGTTTCTCCAACAAAAGAAATATATTTTTCTTTCAATTTTTTTATTATTTTATTTAATTTTCACTTTTCCTTCCTCACTCTGTATGCAACTATTATCACTGGTAGGTCTTGAATATAATAATTTCTGATCTCCTTAATTATGAATTGGATTGAATTGATCTTGAACTGTATGAGTCTACACGAATGAATAAATGTGAACTTAGAGGGTCAAACCTTAAACTTAGTAAAAACCATCTGACGCCAAGTCAGAAATGAGTTTCACAATGCCTTAGGCTCTTAGGAGCCTTTAGAACAAATTAGGATTTTTGGAGTTTTGGAAATAAGATAACATAAATTGAATTGTGTGTCATAATGAGATATTTATAGTATTTGTGAGATTCTCAAGGTCGACATATATCATCCTGTAAGAGCGCCACATGTCCACGCCTAATATAATAGGCTAGGGATGTTGTCCTTAGATGGGAATGGGACAAGTATCAAAAGGAATACTCTCCTTAAACATGTGTGTGGGTCCCATATCTAAGAGGTCTATTTGGCACAGACCACGCCGAAGATCCTTCCTTGAGACCCTAAACTTGGGCTTGATGAACTCAAGACCTTTCAAAGTTGTTTTCTCGAGATTCAGGGGCTTTGAGCCCTTAGATTATTCTCTTAACTCGTATAATAGTAATTATAAATAACTAATAATGAAAATAACTAACAACGAAAAGAAGAAAAGTTAATAGTTGAAATTCTATTAGTTTACTAAATTCATATGTATATACAATTTCTATTATGTGAGCCCGCTTAGTTCAGAGGATTGAGCATCACATTTGTAATGTGATGATCATTGGTTTGACTCCAATAACTAGCTTTTCTCTATTTATTTATACATGATTGATAATTTTTTTTTCAAAGAATATTAATATTGAAAAGTCTTTTTAAAAGGGCTTCTTTCCTTCTTCTTTTTTCCCAAGGGTGCCCGGTTTTTATGTGGCAGATTGACTCTGTACGTGATGGATTCACAATCAATTGCCTTGATATCTGCCCCTACCCCATTAGTCCTATACAAAATAATGAATTTAGTTCATATAAGCATTTTTATGCTCCTTAGCATGACTGAATGAGCTTATCTCATAGAAATAAAAGAAAAAAGAAATTACCCCAAGTTGTCACTACCAAATCTACATAAAAGTAACTTTGTTAAGGAAGCGGGGAACATGGACGGTTAGAATTGTTCATTACAGTAGGGTCACCACTAATTAGCAACATCAAGACATAAATATTTAACTTCATTAAAAAAAATGACAAATTATTATTTTGTCATTAAGATTTTGTCAAATCCACTGGCTTTGTTCATATTTCTCATATTTCTCTTCCCCAACTGGCTTTGTTCACCACGACTGTCGATCCCTGTTCTCCGACCAATCACCGCCACCAATGCTGTTCTCAGACTAATCGCCGCCCCCGATTCCGTTTACATCTGAAGCTTGAATCTAGTGGAGGCTTGAACAATGGACTTTAGAAAAGTAAACGAAAAAAAACACCGTTAAAAGGATTGAAGAATAAAGAATTGAACAATAAAAGTAATGGCCATGGATTTTGAAACGAAAAGAAAAGAAAGAAAAAATAACCCAAAATTATAAAATTTAAGAAAAAGAAAGAAATAAATGAATGGAAAAAGACGAAACCATATTTTGAAACAAAGAAGTTCATGGTTTGCTAATATGAATAAGAGAGAGGAAAGAAAGGGAAAGTGTGGACTTCTTTTCTTTTAAGACTAACATGGTATTAAAAAAAAAATACCACTTAATTTTTCAAAATATATAACTAAATGTTTTTAAAAGGAAATGAATGTATTTTTTTTCACTTATTAATAATTTTCTTAATAAAAAATGAGAAAAATAGAAATAAAAACTAAAAATAATTTTCCATTCTGAAAAATATATCTATTTATTTTGGATAATGTTTTTTTAAAACTATTTTGGACAATGTTAAATGATACAAATTGTATTAAAAAATCAATATTAACTAATGAAATTTAAACACATTATAATAAAAATACATATAAATATTCTTATACACACACATCATGGCTTGTCTAAAAATTATATAATTATTTTTTTTTTATCATGATGCAAATGAATAATTTAAAATTACTCATATATATATATATATATATATATATATATATAT
>CAOJBK014091759.1:0-10728 GCA_948294925.1 Codiaeum variegatum | reverse complement strand
GGGAGGGCAAGGCTACAGCCTCCCACGGGAAGGGGGGGGTTAGAGCTCAAGGTGCCTGTGTCTTTGATAAATGTGTCATATCAGAGAGAAACTTTTGGTTAAACATGAGCATACCTCCATCTCACCTCATGGTGCTTAAATGGTTGGTGACCTTGAGCCTCTTTGCGAGTCGGATAATGTAGCTACCCTCATGAAGGCCACCATCACTCTTTTTCATCTTTGCTGCTTTGTAGAACATTTGGATCAACCTTTTAGTGACATTGAGCTATATGTGCTTCTTCATGATGTACATGTGGAAAAGGTCGGCCATAGTGACACGCCCCTATGAACTAGTGAAAGGGGTAATGGACCTCTTTATAATATAATGCACACATCGCATACCCGTGGAGTGGAATTTCAAAGCTTTTACTTTCCCTTTGACCCAAGCCTCTCCAGATGGGGAAAATTCCCTCCAAATATCCTCCGGTCACTTATACACTCCATTTACCCAGTATGAAGATATGTTAGCGAAGGATGTCGAGGCGAGGTCCTCCTGCCGGGAAATGCTGAAGTTGATTGCAAGATGCACTATGCTCTTTGTGAAAGTCTTCAACCCTAACTTGAAAGTGATATGCCACCTAGTTAAGCTTTGTTCCTTTTTATCCATGTTTAGTGTGTAAAGGAACTCAAGGGTGAGCTCCCTATAAGACGGCTCAACAATGGCATAAAATTCCCTCCACCTAGGCTATTGAATCATTTCATTAAGATCGGCTTCCCAATCATACCCCCTTTATATCATTAAAATCCATCAAGCAAGATATTCCTGATGAGTTCTAGTCGGTCTTGTTGTCACTTTTGCTCAAATTTCACACATGGATGTTCTTGGTTGTATGACAAAGCCCTTTTCCCTTTCTTAGGCAGTGCTTGAGTGGACTGCTTGGGTGGTTACTGCCTTTTGGTGGGAGGGCTGGAGGAGACAGGGCATTTGTTAACTACTTTAGAGGAGGCAAGGACCTTTGATGGTGCAGAAAGCTTGCCCATTATCTATAAATAAAACCACAACCCAAAAGCCAAGCAAAGCAAACCATCAGCATTATGGGTTAGTGCAAACATTGAAGTTCGACATGGTAACGACTAGGATTAGACTGTTACCAACCTATAATTATAACAAACTAACCATAAAAGAAATAGGTCCCAAGCACCCCACTCAAGTCCCTCACACCCCCCCAACACACCCACACACTTAGCATATTCATTAAATAACACAATTTTTGGCATTTTAGGGGAAAAGTGCTCGTGTGGTATGTGCACAAGAAGATGTAAACAAAGTGAGAGGGGGTCATTTTTAAAGTTAAACGATTGAAAAATCAAGAAAAACTTGACCCCCAACTCACTTAGGCATTTTTCTAAACAGTTTGTAGACACACAATGCAAGCATACTATCATGAGAAAATGACACCACAAAACTCTCTCAATCTATGAAAAATGATAAATAAACAAGGTTCAAGCATTTAATAATAAAACCCAAAGGATTCAAGTAAATAAAATTGAAAATTTTTGGGTCAAGAAACCCTAACACATAGCAACACATAATCATAAAAATAAAGACAACAAAAGAGAAATTAAAAGCAAAACACTAAGTAATAAGAAGAATTATGCAAGAAATGTTAGCAAAAAATGCAAAAATTTAAATCTAATACCAAATCCCTAAAATGAACTCAACATAATTTTTCAAGAAAAATGCAAAAATAAACAAAAATAAGATGAGATTAGAAGAGAAAAACCTTGAATCCTTTGATGTTTAGAAGAAAATTTTGAATTTGAACCTTGATCTTGAGGTTTTGAGAGAGTTTGGTGTGTGATTTTTTTAGCAAAAAATTAGAAGCAAATGCATAAAAATGTGTTTTGGGGCTATTAAAGAGGGGTTAGAGTGAACCAATAGGGCCAGCAAAAATTGCAGTCATAGAAGGCTCTCACGGGTGTTGTCATGGCTCGTGTCAGAGCCCATGAGAAGCTACTGGATTGGTTCTTGCTCGCACCACTGTCTCACTCACCACCTGCATAAGATGCCTATGCCAGCCTCCAGAACCAGTCAAGAGAGCTCTCACGATCTCTGTCACGGCCTGTGACGAAGCTCGTGAGAAGCTACTAGACTGTTTTAATTTTTTCAGTTTTTTCAGCTCTGTCACACAGCCAGTGTCACTACCCGTGAGAGGGACGATGATGGGCTACTGGATTAAAATTTTTGGCTCTTTTTTTAATTATGCTTACCATGGTTTGAGCCATGGGTTTTTGGGACATTCCATGACTCGAACTACTCACGTTTTTTGCCGAATACAACCCATAACAACTGTAAAAACCTCTAGATCAAGTGTTAAATATGTCTTCTCTCAAATAACTAAAACATAAAATAAAATAAATTAAGCCTTAAAGCGGTGGGTTACCTCCCACTAAGCGCTTTTTTAATATCGTCTTAGTTGGACGTTAGGTGAGGTTTTCACCCCACCCCTTGAACCTCATCAAAAACTCCATGGCAACCACATTTTTCAAGACCAAAACATGTCATCTCAATTATGCCGTAGAGTTTTGTGTTTAAATACTTTAAACATGACTCTAGAATAGATTTAGGAAGCCATACCTTAGCTCCTTACTTAAGCTTTCCCTCTTGCTTCCTTCTTACCTTTTTGGTTACTTTCTTTGTCGCCCTAACCTTGGGCTTCACAACTTTGAGCTTTAAGAGTTCCTTTGTCTCCACTTCCTTGCCCTTCAGCATCTCTTTTTCCTACTTTTACACACACTTAACAACAACATTATCATTCACATTTAAACTCCCTTTTGAGATTTTAGTTTTAACTAATGATGTACAAACATTAACTTACTCTAGGGGTTGTGTGTGTGCATTGATGCTAGGGAGTTGAAAGACAATGCTTTCATTACCCACTTTTAGGGTTATCTTGGCCTCATGCACATCAATGATGGCAAAAGCGGTAGCCAAGAATGGCCTACCCAAAATGAGTGAGTTGTCAATATTGTCTTCCATCTCAATAATAAGAAAATCAATAAGGAAAATGAAGTGGTTGATCTTGACCAACACATCTTCTACAATACTCTTAGGGTTGATAACAAACTTATCCACTAGTTGGATACATAGATGTGTTGGTTTAGGCTCACCTAAACCCAAAGTCTTAAAGACTCGATAAGGCATTACACTCACACTTGTCCCAAGATCGGCCAGAGCCTTTTCAATGTGCAAACTACCTAAAGTACAAGAGATAGTGAAACTCCTTGTATCTTTTAACTTTTATGGTAGTTTACGAAGGTTTATAGAGCTTTCCTCCAAAAATTGAACAATGGACACCTCTTCTAGCTTTCCCTTCTTTACAAGAAGTTCCTTCAAGAACATTGCATACTTTGTCATATGCAAACGGGCTTCTACCAAAGGAATATTAATATGTAATTGCTTAAAAAGAGAGATAAATTTACCATAGTCGAGGTCCAAAGCATTTTGCCTGAGCCTCGCCGGATAGGGCACCCGAGGCTTATACTCCGAAATGGGAGCTTTAGGTCTTTCTGCTTTCTTCTCTTTAGCTTTCTCTTCTTAGCTCAACTCTTTTTCACCTACTTACCATTTTTATCATTTTCTTTCTTAACTCCACCCTCCACTTAGGTGATCATACTTGGCTTTTCAAGCTCTTTCAAGTTCTTCCCACTCCTAAGTGTGATAGCTTTAAGTTCTGCCCTAGGATTTGCCTCCGTATTACTAGGAAATGTACATGGTTACCTCTCACTTAGCATTTTAGCTATTTGACCCACTTGGGTTTCAAGATTTTAGAGGGAAGCTTGGGTACTTCGGTTAATTACATCTTACTCTCGAAACCTTATGGTGGTAAATTGAACAAACTTTTCCAACATCTCTTCTAAGTTGCTTTTCTTTGGTTGAGGGGCTGGTTGTTGCATGGAGGGCCTTGGTTAAAATCCAGGCGGAGGAGCCCTTTACTCATTGTTATTCCTCCAAGAAAAATTAGGATGATTTCTCCACCTAGGACTGAAAGTGTTTGAGTAGTGGTTGTGTCCTCCCCTTTGCATATTTCCCATGTAGTTTTTTTGTTCATGGCCCCCACTTGAACCACTTTACCACATAAAACCCAACATGTTGCACTCTTGAACTTGGTGGCCACCACCACAACTCTCACATAGAATCACTTGTTGCCTTGAGGTGCCCAAGGTGAATGTATCAAACCTCTTATTTAAAGCTTCCACTTGAGCTGCAAGGGATGTGACCATATCAACAAAGTGAATGCCCGGTGTCTTTAACCTTGGTTGGTCTCTTGGGTTAGGTAGCCATTGATACTAGGACCTAGACATCTCTTTAATTAACTCCCATACCTCTTTCGGGGTCTTTGAATCCAATGGTCCTCCTCCGGATGCCAATAAGAGTTGTCGGTTTCCATTGCTGCTGCCGGCTCCTAAGGCACTTTTATTACCATTGCCACCATTATTATTTATCCTATAGTTCCCCACTATCTCAATTTCAGGATCTTCTATGTTCACCTCAAAGGCACCCTCTTCCGATTCTTAAACTAATAGATTATTAACTTCCTCTAGAATTGGATCATCCCCTTCCAGAGCTAACCCCCTTTGTTGCCTTCCAATCCGTTGAATTTCAAAATTGTAAGGGAGTAGATGAGATGAGTTAGCTCTGGTCATGCACTGTCACCTGAAATGAGATAAATGAAGAAACATAATTAAGTACAAAAAAAAAACAAAGGTTAAATCAATAGTGTTGGATTTATTGTTAATGTTAACCGTATCAAACCATAAACAAATCCCCGACAACAGCACCAAAAACTTGATGAGCACCGACCGCAACACCCGTAAGTGCACGGGATCGTATCAAGTAGTATAATCGGCAAGCATTAGTATCATTCTCCCAAGGGATTATACGAATTTAATTAAACAAGCACCAACTCACTCTCCTCAACTATTGTCTATCTCACAATTAATTTGGATTGGTAAGCTAATATTTAACTACTTTAAACTTAAAAACTAAACTTGAACTTGGAAAAATTCCAAAGAAATTGAAAATCAAATTAGGAAATTAATGATGGATTGAGGCATCTACCTAGATTTCGACTCGTATTTACTCAAATGGCAAGATTAACCAATGATTCAATGAATATTTCAATCAATCATCAAGTGGGTTTTTTTCACAAAACTAGGTTTAACCCTTTCTCAAGTGATTAAACCCTTAATTTATAATTAATAGGAAGGGAATGTCTTCTCAATCCTATTCAATTAGGAAAAGCATGAAGAATTAGTGAAAACCATTAGGTGTTTGTGCATCTATCTCTAGCAAACACAACAAACCCATAAGTTTGAATGTTCTAAGTTCAAACTTTATATTTCTAGTAAAGCATGAACAATAAAAATCAAGAACAAGTAAGCTATTATCATTGATTTGCAGAAAATATAAATCAAAAGCCAAACTTGATGAGAAATCTAAACATTTATTGAATAAAAGTGTTAATCAATCCACACAATTGAGTAATACTTGTCTAATCTAAGTAGATAAGTAGATTTAGTTAATGGTTAAAGAGAAATAATAAGAAAGACAATTAGATTTAGTTCATGGTTAAAGAGAAAGAATAAGAAAAGTAAAGGAAAGTACAGAAATTTAAAGAACCCATGAAGACCTAATGAAATTTCCACCAAATTCTTGCTATCCTTGCTCTAATGTGGGATGATGATTGAAAATCCACCTTCAAAGACCTTCCTTGATCTCCTTTTCCTTTGCTCTTGGCTCCTTTTTAGGGTTTTGGAAGCCCTAAAACGTTTCCAAGTGAAATTTTTCCAAAAGTCCCCTTTTTCTACAATTTTCTAGCTTTATATAGGTGTTAGAGGGCTTTTCACGAGTGGCTCTCATGTCCCGTGCCATTGCCCATGACAAGCCACTTTTCCTTTACCTTGGGTGAGAAATAGAGAGCTCTCACGGTCCATGTCACGGCTTGTGACGGAGCCCGTGAGAAGCCTTTGTTTTTCTCCTTTGCTTTTTCTGCTCTCACAGGCGATAGCTTCCTTATCACAGCCCGTGACAGCCCTGTACCTTTTTTCTTCAATAATTTCTCACAGGTTGTCTGATAGGCCGTGAGGTAGATCGTGAGGCAGCCTTGGGATTTGATTTTTTTTCTCCGTTTTGGTGCATTTTCTTTGCCTTTTAAGCCTGGAATTCAAAATAGTTCCTCTTAGATCTGAAATTCAGTCTATTACCTAGAAGTGGTTGAAAACACTAGAATAAACACATTAATTCAATTTAATGAGCAAAATTAACCAAGAATATATGGGAAAATATTATATAATTTGCTAATTATTAGAGGTCTCAACTTGTCCCAAAGTTTGTGGATGATAAGGAGTTGCCACTTTATGCTTAACATTATATTTGCTCAGCAATTTCTCAAAACGTTTGTTGCAAAAGTGACTTCCCCCATCACTAACGATCACTCTTGGTGTGTCATACCTACTAAAGATATTATATTTGACAAAAATAATCACAACATTAGCATTATTAGTCCAAGTAGGAATTGCTTCCATCCATTTCAAAATATAATCAACACTAACAAGTATATATTGAAATCCAAAAGAAATGGAAAACAGTCCCCGAAAATCAATACCCTATGCATCAAAAATTTCAATCACAATAAAATTAGTAAGTGACATTTCATTCCTTCTCCCTATGTTACCTACTCTTTAACACCTATCACAATGTTTGCAATAGATATAAGTATCTTTAAATAAAGTAGGAAAAAATAAACCACTTTGGAGGACTTTCTTAGCTATTTTCCTACCTCTAAAGTGTCCACCACAATGTAAATCATGACAAAATTTTAAAACACTAACCTACTCATCCTCCGGAACACATTGTCGAATGATTTCATCTTTGTAAATTCTAAACAAATATGGCTCATCCCAAAAGTAATATTTACAGATATGAAATAATCTTTTCTTTTCTTAGAACGGCATGTTATTCCTAACTTGCATAATATATGACTCTTAAAGTTTTGTCAACTCTTTTTCCTAAAACAACCCATAATGCATAATTTATTGCATCACACATCAATTCCAATGGTAAAGACCAATCGGGGCAATAATAATAGGTTCCAAAGTTAGTTTCTCTTTCAAGATATGAAAAGCAGTCTTGCATTTATCATCAAATTCAAAGGTTGACTTATTTTGGAAAAATTTTGAATGAATCTTCTATAAAAATTGGCATAACCTAAAACACTACTTATCCCTTTTACATATTTGGGAGGGGGTAAGTTAACTATCAAATCAATTTTATCTTTGTCAACTTACATACCTTTACTAGGGACTATGTGACCCAAAACAATGCCATGATCAACCATAAAGTGACTTTTATCCCAACTCAATGTGAGATTGCATTTAATACATCTTTCTAAAATAGAAACTAATTTCTTTAAGCAATCATCAAAAGAATCACAAAAAATAGAAAAGTCATCCATAAATACCTCAATGTCGTCATCCATAATCTCTGAAAATACCAACATCATGCATCTTTGGAAAGTTGTCGGTGCACTGAAAAGACCAAATGGCATACATCAAAAAGCAAACGTGCCAAAGGGACATGTAAAAGTAGTCTTAGATTGATCTTTCGTTGCAATAGAAACTTGATAATAACCTGAAATTCCATCAAAAAAATAATAGTATGCATGCCCAGCTAGTTTATCTAACATTTGGTCGATGAACGACAAAGGAAAGTGGTCCTTTTTTGTGGCATTATTCAATTTTTTATAGTCTATGCACATGTGCCACCTCGTCACCATCCTAGTGGGTACTGACTTATTCTTCACATTCTTAACAACTGTAATACCCATTTTCTTAGGAACTACATAAACCGAACTTACCCACTCCCTATCGATTATTGGATAAATAACTCCCTCTTTCAACAACTTAAAGACTTCTTGTTTTACTACATCACTCATAGTTAGGTTTAATCTACATTGCATCTCTCTTTTTGGCTTAGCCCCATCCTTTAAAATTATCCTATACATGCATGTGGAAGGACTAATACCCTTAATATCGCTCAAACCCCAACCTATGGCCTGTTTTAGTCTCTTAAGTTCAACTACAAGTTTTTCTTCCTTCTGCTTACTTAATTTTGAAGAAATAATCAATGGATATGTTTTGTTCTCACCTAAAAATATGTACTTTAAGTGCTTTGGGAGCTCTTTAAGCTCTAAATTTTGAAAAGATTCCTTATCAACTATATGTTCCTCATTAAGCCCTAAAGTTTCAACCTCATCATTCTCAATAATTTCATCATTATTCAAGTCATTAAGATAACCTACAATTTCAGGAACTATTGGCTCGGTTCCTTCATTTATTGTAAGTATGGATTTAAGCTCATCATAAAAAACATGTTGCTTTATAATATCATTCATAGTTGATCAATAAAATAAAAAAAAAAAAGCAACATTCATTAATAGATGAATTTTCCATGTGAATTGTTCTATAGTGTGTGAGGTTATTAAATATAGAAAACACAACATTTTGGCCAAGTATAAGCATGGTTAATTTTCCATATTTAACATCAATAATAGTATTAGTGGTTTCCATAAAAGGTCTACCTAACAAGATATGCATTTCAGACCTATTATTTAACCTTTCATCCATTTCAAGTACAATTAAACCCTTAACTTGAACTAACACATCTTCAATTATTCTCTTAGAATATCTTAAAGTCATATCGACTAATTACAAGCACATCTTTGTTGATTTTAATTCACCTTTAATTGAACAAACAAAGCATAAGGCATTAAATTAATACTAACTCCTAAGTAAAAAATACCTCTAACTTCTTCACCATTACCTAACTCAATATTAATGACAAAACTTCCAAGATCTTTTACTTTTGAAGGTAATTTATGTTGCAAAACAACACTTGCAACCTCAAAAACAATTACTTTTTCTTCTAATTCCAACTTACGATTTTTAGAATTAAGTTCTTTGAAAAATTTTGCATAAGCTGGAATTTTCTGAATTATATCAAGTAAAGGAAGATTTATACTTACCTAGAGCATCTTAAAAAGCTCTTCAAATTACTTATATTTATTATCTTCCTTGAGCCTCTCGGGAAAAGGAATAGGAGGTCAATAAGGATCATCTGTCTTGTTAAGTTTGGAAGGAATTGAGTTCTCCTTCTCATCCTCTTTCTTCATGAGCACCACAATATGCTCTACGTCTTGATCATCCTCATTACTTACATCACAAAGGTTAGAACCAACATTATTATTAAAAACCTTACCACTTCTAAGGATGGTGATGCCTTAGCTTGCTCCGGTTGATTAAGAATCTTCCCTTGTTGCTTGTTGTGCATGTGTGTTGCAATTTGACCCACTTGGGTCTCCAATTTCCTCATTGAAGCTTCCATAGAATCAAACCTCCTATTATTGGCCTCTTGAGTTTAAGTACTCACTTCAATAAATTTGTTTAAGGTTTCCTCAAAACTCAAACTCCTAGGTTGTTGATTATTAGAGTTATCACTTTAGTATGGCCTCCTTTGTATGACTTGAGGTACTTGAGCATTATTATTTCTCCACCTAAAGTTAGAGTGATTTCTCCAATCAAGATTATAAGTATTAGAAAAAGGATTATTTTGCATTCTAGGTTGGAATCCATTAAGCACTCAAGCTTCCTTAAGCTCATTAGATGTAGAATCAAAACTAGAAGGACAAACATTAGCACCATGCCTATAGAGTCCACATACTTCACATACCTCAGAAACATGAACCAGTGTGCTCCCTTGCTTTTTCAAGTACTTAACTTGGCATGTTAATTCAGTAATTTGTTAAATAGTGTCTTTACCATATGAAACCTCATGTGTAATAGCTATCCTACCCCTTACACTCTTTTGCTGGGAATTAGTTCCAAGCATTTCAAACAATCTAAAAGCCTCATCAGGGGTTACCTCACTCATAGAACCTCTAGCTGCATTATCAACAATCCCTTGGTTATGAAAAGTCAATCCATCATAGAAAAATAAACTTAGAAATTTCAATGGATAGTGATGGTATGGGCATTGAATTTGTAACATCTTAAAACGTTCCCATGCCTCGTGAAAAGGTTCTCTTTCTAGCTGAGTAAAAGTGGCGATCTTTGTATGCAAGTCAGTTGTCTTTTGATGGAAATAAAATTTTTGCATGAATTTAGTGCATACCTCTTCCCATGTAGTTAAAGAATTCGGAGGTAAATTCATTAACCAAGTCTTAGCAACATCTTTCAAAGTATAAGGAAAACACCTCATCTATAATTGATCCTCACTCAGACCTTGAAGAGGAATGGTCTGAATAATAGAGTAGAAATACCTTATGAAATTGAGAGGGTCCTCATTGGTCATCCTATGGAAAGATGGCAACATATTGTAGTGAATAGATTTAAGTTCATAATTTCTAGATGTCGTATCCAATCGAATACCTGAAGTAACCATACAAATGACTAGTTTAGCAAACTCTTTCATCAATCTGCTCTGGTCATCCATGATTCTAGATGGATCAATCTTATTTCTATCTCTTAGGTTTGTTAGATCAACAATCTCAATCTCTTTGTTATTAGTAGGTGGATCTTCAATCTCTAATGGGTCTTCCATGTTGTCTTGCCTTCTATTCTCAGCTCTAATCTTGTGCACATTATCAACAAAAGGAAGAAGATAGTGTTCATGAGATCTCCTTCCATTTA